>CAHIKZ030003327.1:2517500-2522500 GCA_903632075.3 Acanthosepion pharaonis | reverse complement strand
TTATGCTGGAAAATGATTATAAATATTAAAATTATATTTCAAAATCTCACTTGCAGTTCAGGGGGTGAATTTGTCCTCAGCAAATCGTTAGGTCAGGATATATGATTTAACCCCTCACTACAAAGAGCTGCTATTATCTAAGAAAACTCCCCTTCCGCCCCTCTCTACGTCGCACACACTTTTTGTCTCTCTACGTGCTGCTCGCTCACTCCGTTTTACTCTCTATGTCTCTCAATCTCTCCTCCTGTTTCCCCCCCCCAGTATCTGCAATATCAAGCGTGGAACACCATACATAGGCTCAGGCGTATTAATATATAAATGACTGTAAGTATTTGAAAGCCTCCTGATAATTACTGAAAGACGCATGAATTTTAAAAGACACTATCATTAATACTAGTTTGCTCATGTTATTAAGTTTTCCCACGATGGAGTAATGAATAGCGGATCGGATTGAGGAATCGGAGAACCGAGTTCGATTTCCAGTCGAATCCATTATATTCACTTACGTGCTGATACCTTTCGGAAAGGTATGAATCTTCTCCTCCTCCTCCCAGCTATGGGTAAATAGCAGGACAGACCGTGTTATATGGCCTTGGATGGCAACTGGTCTACTGCAGAAAGAAAATCTGCCTCGTCAGTCATGTATCGAAAGATACATGATCGCCAAAGCGTGTATTACGTATGGCACATAACTGAAGTTTTCCCATATAAGTCTTTAAATACATCAACATGTATAGCACCCGAATTAGCCGGGATTAGTAATGAATGGACCGACATTATGTTAGGAGCAGAGCCTTTGGGAAAAGATCAACGTGTAGTATCTGCCTTCGGACGTAAAATCTTCATTTCATCTCTGAGTTGTGTCTCTGTCGGCGGAAAGAACGCAACTGAAAATATTGAGAGCTGCCTACTTTCGGGGAACATCTGACCGCGGCGGTACCTCCTTCATTGCAATAATGAGTGGTGGGGGTGTAGCCATACCGATGCCAGCATAACCAATACTTGCGGAGGGTGTGATTGGGTTATATTTAGCCTGGGATGCATGCGCTCAGGCTCCCCACATTAAACTAACCTTGCGAAGTTCCAATCAATACGTTTTGACGCTGTGTTGATTATATCATTATTTTCTCTTCGAGTTACATGCTCTATTAATTCCTGACCATTAACAATACCTTTCTTCCTGATTTTCAGTCCCGAAGACAGAGAGTAAACGACATTTAATAAAACAACCTTGAGACCAAAATTTACAAAATTAAATTTTATAATTACAATTATTTCCTTACTGACATTTAGAAAAAAAAAGATACTAGTGCCAAAAATGAGAAAGGCCAAATGGGGTAGATGTGGTGTATAGTTAAAAATGCAGACCCCCATGTTTCCTTACATCGGGTTCAAATTCAGACCGGTGCTAAAATAGGGCAGTAGTTAGTGTTTCCATTTCTCACGAGCAAAAGTGATGCTCTTCCAATTTTTTAAAATTTAAATAAACTAATTAGAATTTTTTTTTTTTTTAAATCGACTGAACTCGAAAATCTATTCTCCCTCTTTATTGACTTTAAGTAAATTAATTTTATACAATTAGCGACAGAAAAAACTCGCATATTTTATCGTCACACCACGACTCCTGCAAACCATTAGGGTCGTAAGAGGAACACGTGTACTGCAACCATAGCAACAGTGTTGTGTCTAGGATAAGATAACCTGACGGAACCTATCCCTCTTCGGGGACAGTGGTAAGTATCATTAAAAACATAAATATAGGAAAGTGTATGTGTGTTGTATTTGCAAGTACGGAGAATTTAAGAGAATAAAGAGAGAAAGAAAGTGGGAGAAAGTGAGAGAGAGGGAGAAAGAGAGAAAGGAGGGAGAGAGAGAAAGAGAGAGAGAGAGAGAGAAAGAGAGAGAACTGTGAAAATATTTCGATTTTTATTTCCCATCATCATAATAATTTTACAAAGTCATGTTATCCGAATACCTTTTTGGAAAGCAAAGATGGAGAGCGAAAAGAAAGTTAGAATAAAAAAGAAACATTAGGTTTTCAAATGAGAAAAAAATGTTCGAAAAAACTGTTTTGAAAAGACGAAATAATATCAATATTTTCTTGAGGAAATAAATGTCTTGATGTTGTGTTCAGTTTGTTTCTTTCTGTCTATCTGTCTATCTATCTATATATTTCAATCTCATTTCAATTTATTTACTGGATATTTGAAAAGTGTTAAAAACATACAATTTTTAGTTCTTCACCTGCAACACATATTTGCGTACAATTCCTACAAGCTCAGAAAATAATTCTTACAAACATAGACTACCAACCCGAAATACTAAAACCCCTGGGTTAATAAAAACACAAAAGCCCAACACTTCAAAACGAAATATTATCTCTGTTATAGTCAGAGTTACACAAAAATTAAACAAAAGCTCTGGCTATAATCATTTCAGAACAATTAGCCCTTTACATGTAAAAACATTTCTGGTGATTTCATCAACAAATTATATATATATATATATATATATATAAGTATGTTGATATATTCTCGACCCAACATATTTCCTAAGTTAACAGGTTAAGTCGTGCCAAACGGAATATACGCCTGGGTTTGGAGGGAGGTTGTCATTACTTTTTCTATTATGACTGATGACGTAGAAGTTTTTCCTCTAGTAGGCTACCGTTTCTTCCTGCAGTAGACTGGTTGCCAACCATGGCTATAAGAACCATTCTGTCCTGCTATTCAAACCATATTTGAGGGGAGAAGAGCTGAATTCATACCCTTCTCTATGTTATTTGCGCGTCATTGAATGTAACGAACCTGACTGGAATTCGAACTCAGCTCCCCGATTTCTCCATGAGAGCCGTAACACTGCATAGCACACACGCATTTACTCGATTTTGAAATAGATACCGCTTTTTTTATTTTTTTTTATTTATAAAGTGTGTATTACATCTATCGGCCTGTTCACTCGGGGAAACCTTAATTAAAGAAAATGTACTCTTCCGCAAGGATTGAACCTGCGTCCCCATTGGAGTGCACATTTTCTTTATTTTTCTTTAGATTTCTCGAATACGCAGGCCCATAGACGTTACTAATAGTTTTTTAAAAAATGGAAATAAATGATGGGTCTATTTCAAATACGAGAATCCATTAACGTTAGAAGCAAGTAATAATAATGTTGGGTTAAAAAAAATAAATCCATGAATTCTTTAGAAATTTGTCTCAGTGTATTGATGTGTTTTTTTTTAATTTTAATCAATGTTTGGTTTGTGAGCCATAATGCAGGTTCTACATGATTTTTGTTTTTCATCGAGAATATAAATACACCTACACACAGTCGTGTGCGCACATACGCACACACACGCCTAATATTCGTGGTCTCTAGTCTATAATTTCTTTATAGCAGAAACGACATCATCTTCAAGTTTCCGTTGTGTCTACCTGAACGTATAAAACGCCATTCGTTCTCACGTACGCCGACTC
This sequence comes from Acanthosepion pharaonis, assembly GCA_903632075.3. Lineage (NCBI taxonomy): Eukaryota > Metazoa > Mollusca > Cephalopoda > Sepiida > Sepiidae > Acanthosepion > Acanthosepion pharaonis. The sequence goes on along the minus strand of CAHIKZ030003327.1, from coordinate 2,519,027 downwards.
TCCTCGCTATTGGACTACTACCAATGGTTCTATTCATCATTCTACAACATAGTCAAGTCTTCGGTCGTTTCTCCGGCGAAGTCGAACTAAAAAAAAAAAAAAAAAGTATTGATACTACTACTACTACTGGAATGAATAACATTTATATACGAATACGAGATCCCCTTACTCAACACTCTCTCTCTCTCAACCGATTCTTCATCTCCCTCCCTCACTCTTATTTGTTAGCCTCTCTCCCTCTCCCCGACGTTTTCACTATGCGTCATCTCATCCTACAACTCGTAACTCCTACCACCAGTTTTGCTCCACCTTTGTCGACATCCCCACCTTCTTTATTTTTATAACGCGAAGGCGGGGAGGAAAACCTCCCACTTCGATGCATCTTTCTCCTCTTCCTTAACCATTTTTTCGGGCCTAATTCTCCTTTCTCTGATCATTTACCCTTTTTATCACACTCCCTTCCTAGCATTACATCCTCTCCTCCTCCCGCAACCACCACCGTTAATACTACTACTACTATTACTTCGTTTGTAACTCTGTGAGTTGGTCTCTTTTTTTCCTTTAGGCTTTGTCGTCATTTTTTTTTTTACTCCTGGGTCTTCGTAGTTTGATTTTTTTGTTGTTGTTGTTAGTTTTATTTTTCATTTTTTCTAAAACTCTTTCTTCCCAGTTTTCACTTGAAATTATCTCTTGCCTAGTTTTGTGTGCGACAACCAGCCAAAAAACGACTTTGGCGAAGAAGACCAGATGGAGTAGAAAGTGTTCCTCTCCGCCTTCTCGTCTACATTTTCATCATCAAAATCGTCGGCCACATTTCTTTTCTCATTGATTGATTGTCCGTAATCTAATTTTCTACGTAGACTTACCACGGTTACAAGCATCATTGACATCATTCACAAACACGCACGCAAGACCATCCACACAAATAAACTGATATTCAGACATATACATGCATTATATCAACAATACTAATGTATGTATATATATAGGTAGACATTAAAACGTAGAAAGCGTCTAAAAGCGCACCCCATTTGACTTAAATTTAAAAAAATAATAATAAATAAATCAGACTTCAGGATGGTGGAACATTGTTCGGAGAATTTTACCGAATCTCGAATACCTAAGGTAAGAATTTATGTTTCATTTCTTTTTGCGAAGTTTTATTATGATTTTGATTTGTTTTTTACTGGAGAAAATAAATGCGTTGTCAGGGAGCAAAATAGTTTTTTGGAGATAATGAAGGAATAAAAAGGAAAGAAAAAAAAAAAAAAAAAAGTCGTAACTTTTTAATTTGAAAGAAATACAGTTTGGTGATCATTGACTCAAACAGTTTTTACGTGTGTGTGTGTGTGTGTGTGTTTTGCCAGCAACAGCATGCAAATATATGTTTGTTTGGGTAAAAAAAAAAAATTTCTCAAACTTGCGTTTGAAATCATCACATAAACAAACACATCTTTGTCTACACACACACACACACACACATATATATATATATATATATATATATATATATATATAAAGTTTGTT
>CAHIKZ030003327.1:2507500-2512500 GCA_903632075.3 Acanthosepion pharaonis | reverse complement strand
ATAGTGGATTTTCAAATATTTTGTTACACCTTATCATCATTATAATTCCTAATAATTTTCGCTCCTCTAACATAGTGGTGCCGTATGTGGTGAGATCAAGTGACAACAGGACACCCACCCCTCTGCTTCTATTTTTCATTTCTTTAAGTTTACAGTAATTGTGCTTTATCAAAAAAAAAAAAAATCAGTTGTTCCTTGAATTTTCCTCTCCATCGGCGATCTTTGAGACAATTCCTAACTTTCGCAATAGGCATTTAACAAAGTCTTTTAATGTTGCCATGTCCACATATTTCCCAATCTCATTTCTTTCGCCAAACACCGTAAAGTAATTATTATTATTATTATTATTATTATTATTATTATTATTATTATATTAACTTTTGAAATATTAACTGTTTTTTTCCAACATAGTTGAGTTCACTGCATGCGAAGTAACAAGTCTCATTATTACTTGTACACTTTCCTCGTTAAAAATAACGAGGTTTTACAGATCAAGACTTATGATTAGTGTCAATTCCTATTAGTGTCTTGTGTGAAAAGGGTTACACACTCACACACATATATATATAATATGTATCAACACACACGCATGTTTGTACGTGTGTGTGTACGAGTGCTCGTTTGATTAAAAACAACAAATTGGCGGTGTTCTTTTTTTAACAAATGTTAACCTGACAAAAAATGAATTTAAAATATTTAAATAGTTAATAAAGACAATGTGTGTGTGTGTGTGTGTGTGTGTGTGGAGAGCAGCACGCGACATGATATTATTTTACAAGTATCCGAAGCCTAATATTTCGATCATGGCCACCAGTCTGATAAAACTGTATACCAGGCACATGCCTAACAGTCAATATCGTCCCATAATTGTTCTTCTCCTCGAATATTCTTTGTTGACATTATTTCGTTAATAAGCAACTACTTTAGATTTTTGCAAACCCCCAAAAATCCTGAGAAACCAGTTATTGTCGAACTCAGAAACAGTGACCTGACTGATAAGCTTACTAAACTTCATTATCGCCTGTATTAGTATAATAATAATAATAATAAGTGCATGGATTCCTGGTAGCCCAAGCCGTAAAGAAATACCAAAAAAATATCTCACAAGTACAGCCCACACTTAACGAAGGGCTTTATTTATCTATGTAAATTTTTTTTTTTCTTTTTTTTTTTTTTTAATAATTTTTTAAAAAACTTATCAGTGGAAAATGTCATGATGCCATTTCTAACCTTAGGTCGAGACCCGGAAAGAAATTACTATACACAAGAAATCAAAGGAAATATAAATAACAACAACATCATCATCATAATCAACAACAACAATAATGATAATTATTATTATTATTATTTTCCCTCATTGCGTGCTCCCACCAGTCGTATTTGCTGGTCGACACTGAAGATCAAGTAGCCTCTATATACCCTCAATTGGCTGGCATTCTTTTCAATATTATAGCTGTTTCCATTAATACTAGGAAGGATTAGTCTATGAAGGCTTCGTTGGCAACCAGTCTATGAGAATTCAGAATTGTGAAGGTCACGAGAAGAAAATAGGACAGCCATGGCAATTCCTAGATATTAAACAAAAAGGAAAATGAGGAGAGCTATTATCGCCTACGTGTTGAAAAAAAACCTCTTTCCTTGATTACCTGTTTCTCCAGCTTTCGAAAATCCTCCTAGGTACTCCAATATCGACTTATATGTCTGATCCATAACTTCCCCAATTCTTTATTATTATTATTATTATTTCGCTGTCTGTCCAAAACTATATATTTTTCATTATTTCAGTGACTTCAAGTAGATGGTGTAAAGTTCACAATGTGTTCTCTTTACCTTGTAAATAAAATATTTACATTTGTGAATATTGTCGCCAAATTGAATTTCTTCTTTTTATTGCTTACATGCTTAAACTAATTAGCTATCATTTTAAATGAATGCATTTACTCATGGCTATTCCATGTGTTAATTTGTTTTAAAATTCATTTGAGATAATCGACTGGCTAAAATTATTTCATCAGATCCAATTTTAGCAAAGTTGTTATTTCAAGCCAAAAATGAAGAAAGAAAATATGATGTATTTCTTTTGCGACAGAGTTCTCAGTTATGCCTTAAATATTTATTTTCTAAACTGTAAATGGTAACATGTGTGGCTTTTTATGTTTCTTTTTTATTTTAATAATCAGATTTTTAAGAAACAGAATCCTGGAGCTCACAGAAAATAAAATATTTCTTCTTCTTTGTGATTTGATATTTTTATAACTAAAAGAGGAATAGAATTTTTGCTTATTTAGTCAACATATTCTGACACAAATTTACAGTAGAGGAACTCCCAGTAACGACTGAACTCGCAAGACAATTTTTTAATTAAGTCGTTTAAGGGATGTCTGGAGTAAAGCAACCATTCCTGGTTTTTATGTTAAGGAATTTTGTTATTGCATTTGAGGCCCAAGGAACAAATTAACTTACATTTTTTCAAATTGCAAAATCTTTTTCACACACACACACACACACACACACACACACACACACACACACACACACACACCATAAATAAATAAAAAATAAATAAATAATTAAAAAGAAACGGCGGTGGGAAAGCAGATGAGAAAAATCTTGAAAAAAAAAACCAATTGCGCTTATAATCATAGGAAATATTTAAGAAGAATTATTCTATTTTTTGACAAAACTGATCTTAATTTCTAACATAGATAATTAGAAAGTATTCGTCACGCAAAAAAAAAAAAGAAAAGATTCGCCTATAAGAGATTAGAATAGATTTATCACATACAGCAGAAACATATTTTAGAAATATAATGTAAATTTAAAGAAATAATGGATTATTATTTATTTATCCGACATATTTTTATCACTTAAACGATATTTTTAGTGGATACACATATTTTCTGTAGACGTTCCGTTTATTATAAACAGTAACTTTATTTCGTCTACCGACCTGTTTATTCGAGAAATCTTAATAAATATGAATGCGCTTAATAAGGAAGAATGCACGTACGATTTTCCCGGCAAATGGACTCCTGCTCGAATCCTGCTGGAGGGCACATTCTTCTTTATTAATATTTCTCGAATATTCGAGCTGGTAGACAAAATAAATATAATGTATAAACGGAACGTCTACTCAAATATGGGTAGTGAACAAAAGTAAAGTTTGGAATTATATATATATATAGGGTTTAAAAGTTTGTCTCTTTTTGAGTGGTGTCGCTGGGTAACATAATTTTTTTATCTCTTGCCATTTACTAGAGAGATACATTTTTGTTTTTACTGTTTCAGAAGGGCTCGATTTTTTTATTCCTTTTCTTATCAGTTTATCTGTCATTTCCCATCCTTTTTTTATCGGTTTCCCACGTGGTTTTTGATTTATAGGTTTTCTTTTATTCTTTTTCTTTGGTCACTTGACAGGCTTTTTGTTGTTTGCCAATATATATATATATATATATATATATATATATATATATATATATATATATATATGAAGAAAAATATATATGTCTATGAAGAAAAAATATATATGTCGGATCTATATCCATATACTTGCTGACATATATGTATATGTATATGGGTACATACATGCATATTTATGAATTTAAGCGCAGTACTGAATTGGCAGATATGTCTTATTATTTACAGTTGAAATGGATAGATGTAACCTTAATTTCTATGCTAAGTGTTTCTTCTACCGCACTTCTCCCTTGTGGAACTCTCTTCTTGCTTCCCAGTCAACTTGATCGACAAAAATATAAATGCAATATCATTTGTTATCGCGAATATTAATTCTTGTACTTTTATTGTTAATAATGTTTTTGATTTTTTTATATTCTCAAACACTCAGTAATCCCTTGCTTCTTAGTGGCTTTATTGCCTTGCTTTGGGTGAAATGTTTTTTAAAAATATTGTCTATGGTGAACTTGAGTCGTAACAGATGTTCACTGCATAGAGCCTCGATGATATAATAAACGTTTCGACTGTCTTACTCATTCATGTATTTTATTTAAGGCTTTTTATTCAACACTTTTATTTGTTCTGTGCAAATGTTAAAGTTAAATGTATGTGTGTGTGTTTGTTTGTAATCAGATAAAGAACAAATAGGAAACGTATATTAATCTAACGTATTTCACTTTTATTAAAGATTGATGTTTCATATTTGTTTATTTTCTTATCATCCTGTTCGATTTCGATCCATAATTGATCTGCTTTTGATCTTTAACTCGCATATGACAAAGTGTAAAAAGTTTTCGTGTGACGCGTTTCGTCTCCCCACACGAAAACTTTTTCCACTTTGTCAAACATCTTTCCGTCAAAACTATTCTTGATATATAAAAACTTTATATATAGTTACACACACACACACACACACACACACACACACACACACACACACACACACACACACACACACACACATATATATATATATATATATATATATATATATATATATATATATAAAAAATATAGTTATTAGGTATACTATATATATATATATATATATATATAAAAAAATATAGTTATATATATATATATATATATATATATATATATATATATATATATATATATATATAACATAAGAAGAAAGAAATAGTAAGATTTACAATCAGGTGTTCTTAGTAATTATTTTATTTTAAAAACCGGTGCTCGATACAAAAAAAGTAGAACTTCATATTATAATTATTTTTATTTTATTATATGGTTTTATTGCTATTGAATTGTTATGTTTCAAAACAGAAAATAATTTTAAATTTAATTATAAAATTAAATTTAAAGCCCATAGCTCCGATCCATTGAGCTAAGCGTTTTAAATTTAATTTTATAATTAAATTTAAAATTTTAGTTTCTGTTTTGTAACATGGTAATTCCTGTGTAGTGATGGAACCATATTTCTAAAATTGAAAATGATTATAACATATATATAGTATACCTTATAAATCTATTTTTATCATATTATATATATATATATATTTTTTATTATATATTTATATGTA
>CAHIKZ030003327.1:2497500-2502500 GCA_903632075.3 Acanthosepion pharaonis | reverse complement strand
TTTCGATTGTCTCATAGTTTTGCTCCAGTCGGATCTGCAAGACATTATTTTAACGGAATTAATATACGGATCTCAAAGAAAACGATTATCAGAAAAATAATATTAAAAATCATTTCCTTATTTAAAATAAAATTGTAACACTTTAATGGCTGAAACTATCGATTCTCAGCTTTTATCTGAATTTCTCGGAAGCAAATATTTTTAGAAATAATGGCAACTACAGGTTTCATTTTTTAATATTGAAGTCAAGATAGCTTCAAAAATCACCTAAAAAAAGATACTAATTTTATTATTAACTCAGTAAACACACACACACACACACACACACACACACACACACACACACACACACACACACACACACACACACACACACACACATATCTATTTTTTTTTTTAATTTTCAGTCTTTGAAATAAATAGATAGTCGGGAATGTTTAATATGTGTGTGTGTGTATGTATACATACATATATATGTGTGTGTATGTATACATACATATATATATATGTGTGTGTGTGTGTGTATGTATACATATATGTGTATGTATACGTAATTACATTTGTATGTATATGTACATATATGTGTGTGTGTACACGTATGTATACGTGTACATATAGATGTGTGTGTGTGTATAAATGTTTGTGATCATGTGCATATATATGTGCGTATACACACATATATTTATGTGTATGTCTGTGTACATATATGGGTGTGTGTGTGAGTGTATGTATACTAAAGATTCAGAGAAAATTAGATTCTCTAGGAATCAGTTTTTCAAATAGTTGAATTTCTTGAAAATCTGAGAAAAACTTTTATAAACATACACATCCACAGATCTATCTGCTTATCTAAGAGGTTGCTTCAGTTTATTAATTGACTTTTCTACTTAATAAGATTTTGACCAATCCAATAATATATTTTTGTTGCTTTCTTTCTTTTTTCACTTCATTTGATTTCATTTTTTTTGATAGATTTCTGTCATCACAATTGCTTCTTTCTTCTAAATTGTCACTTTTAATGATGTATATATGTGCACACACACACACACACACACACACACACACACACACACACACACACACACACACACATATATATATATATAACACGTATCCTGATTTATAAAGAAAAAAGAACAAAAATGGATATATTTCGTAATCAACTGGGTTATCTTTTTAAGAATATTCAAGGTAGTTATTTTAATTTCACTAGGACATATTCTTCTCCAATTTGAATGAAAAAAAATGTTGATTTATAAATACTTGTTTTAAAATAACCTCTTGTAGCTTAAAGTCTATGCTTTCAATTAAAACAATTTCATCTCAATTCATTCATTATCTCTTCTGATTATTTTACCAAATTGTATAAATCTTATTCTCTCAACAATGTTCGCTTTAATTCCTGATTACCAAATATACCATTTTTATATAATTTCAATATACAAGATACAGAGTGCTGAAAATTGGTAAACATTTTAGTTTAAAAAATAATTTTAATTATAATTCAACAATATTTCTCTGCTGCTCTCTGTTCTCCCTTTATGTATGGATTAAATACCATATTATTCTTGGTAGCCTTGAACGACAGCCAGTACAAGAGATAAACTACCTGACCCTAAAACTCTACAGCAAAAAAGAACAAACCAATTCTTTATATTTCGCCCATGATACTTAGACTTTATGAATTTAAGCGAAGTACTAAATTAGTGGCAAGATCTCTTCCTTTTACAGTAGAAATGGTTCGATGTAACCGTAAGTTCTATGCTAACAGTTTCTTCTATTGCACTTCTTACTTGTGGAAGTCTTTACCGGCTTCTTGTTTCCCAGTCAACGTTGTTCTTCAAAATTTTAAATGCAACATAAAATTGTTCTCTTCCGTCTTCTTAATTCTTGTTCATTTATTCTTCTCTCTTCTTATTATTTTTTTCTTATATCACAGTCATTGGCCCTTTGTCTCTTAGTGGATTTATTGCCTTAGTTGGGGTGAAATGGTTAAAAAAATCCTAAGAACAATCGGGACAATGCACAAGTAACAAAGAAATGGAGATTGTGGAGAGCTATGATCGCTTACGTTCTGAACAGACATAAAAAGATCAGAAAATTAAATAAAACAGTGACGTGAATTAGTAGAGAGTAGGAATAAAAGAAAAAAGAAAACTTTTCAAATGCAGAAAGTGTTAAAATAAAAAAGAATTATTATTGTTTTATTTGTTTCCTACCGACGCTATTTGGCGTATTTATTCTGTAATGATAAGAGTAAATAAATGATTGGATGCGTCTGTTTAAGATAACACTTTTATATATCTTGATATTATAGTTTTATTTGTTATCATTTTGAAAAGGAAACGTTGACGGCAGAAACGTCAAATACCCATTTTTTTTTACTGCTACAGGTTGGAAGTTCTTGCGGACATCGAGGGGAAATCGCGTTTTGCCAGTAATAGAATTCTGCTTGGGTTGGTATTTCACATGATTTTACATCCAGAATTTTTTAGAGAAGGTGATACAAATGTTAAAATATTTTATGACTTTTTTTTAATAAGAGTAACTCATAGAATATTTTAATCTTAGATTTTGAAGCCGTAAATCAAAGGATAGATATATAAACAGAGAGATCGATAGATATGAACAGACTGAGATAGATAGATACGAACTCACTGATAGATAGATAGATATGAACTCACTGATAGATAGATAGATATGAACTCACTGATAGATAGATAGATAGATATGAACTCATAGATAGATAGATATGAACTCATAGATAGATAGATAGATAGATATGAGCTCATAGATCGATAGATATGAACTCATAGATCGATAGATATGAGCTCATAGATAGATAGATATAAACTCATAGATAGATAGATAGATATGAACTCATAGATAGATATGAGCTCATAGATAGATAGATATGAACTCATAGATAGATAGATAGATATGAACTCACAGATAGATAGATATGAACTCACTAGATAGATATAAAAAGGGGATAGATTGATAGATAGGGCGACAGATATCAAAGGATTTGCATAGATAGATAGAAAGAAAGTGAGATAGGCAGATAGGAATAAAATGAGATTTGAATTTTAAGCAAATCTGAAATCATGTAGTCTCTTCTTAATTTTAGATTTAAAAACTTGCAAGACATCTTCCGTCGAATTTGACCATCGCCCTCCAGCGACTCATAAATAAGCATCTTTATATTTTTTTGTCGATTAAGTTTTTTGATCGGTAAGAAGAGAAAAAAACATCGATTTATGTTTCTTCTTGTTTTTCTTGACGAAGAAAAGTTGTAATTTAGATCAGTGGAAATGGATTGGGAAATTTCCCAAAAATCATGTCCTTTTTGACTTGACCTGTGAACCGAATAAACATCTCATGTGAAGTTCATCATTTTTTTAAAAAATTTTTATTCAGTTTTTTCTTAAATAATTTGAGCACTGACTACATTTTCTACCATATGATTTATCCTTATATATATATATATATATATATATATATATATATATATATATATATATTTGTGAAAAAAAATTTCTCAGAGTTAACCTGTAGAAAAAGAAAATGTATGAAGTAAAGAAAATAGGAAAACTGTATTCCGTCCACATTGAACGAAACGCGTCGGCTAATAATACAGTTTATTGTCTTTTATATATATATATATATATATATATATATATATGTGTGTGTGTGTATAAAGAACGAACGGAGTATAAAAGTAATAGCAGAATTATTTATCTCTTTTTTGTTTTTAATACAAAGATTCGACCGATATGGTCTAAAGGGTTCAATGTTTATTGTAATAGGTTATCTGTTGGTGCCTTTTCCGTAAAAGTGTCCTTTTTCTTTCCATTTTCCTCAAAAACCTTCATCGTTACTCATGTTCAGACCATGGTATTCTCAGCATCCTTCTGTAGAACCACATTTCTTTTGTCTCAAGTCCATTCATCTGTAAGTAGATTGTCCAGCATTTCCTGTTCCATGAGAGAACTGATATTACATAAAAGTTCAACACTCTTTTTTTCCTTGTTTCTTTATACTTTGCTTAACTTTCGTTATAGCAATTGGGTTCCAGATTTTGCTGTCAACTTTTTCTAGATATTTCCATTTTCATACTTGATTGATTTTGTTGTCTCCAATTCTGAATTCGCATCTTGGGTTGATTCTCTTGTTTCCCCACTAATCCCCACATTTAACTCCAATATTGCAATTTCGAAAGAAAGGATGAATTTGTATTTACTAATATGACTGATTTTATTACTTAAATTTTTAGTGGATACTCGTATCTGAGTAGAGGCTCCATTTATTTATGAAACAGTATATTTACTTTCGTCTGACGAAAAATAACGTTTAAGTAATATATATATATATATATATATATATATATATATATATATATATATATATATATATATATACACACACAATTTATTGTGCACATGCATACATATATACATTCCTATATACCAATGTTTCTCAAATTTTCGTCACAGAAATTTATCAGCAAACCCTCATTATATATATATATATATATATATATATATATATATATATATATATATATTCAAACAGGTTTGGTTAAATAATTTAGACATACTACGTCTAAATCATTTAACCAAAACTGTACTGTTTGAAAGAAAATATGCTCCCTAAATGCATAAATTTGAATACATACATACACACACACACACACACACACACATATATATATATATATATATATATATATATATATATATATATATATAATTTGTTGACTCAATCCGTATTTTTATTCATTTTAGCTACTATGCATTTACCTCCACATTGTAATTATTTTGGGTAACAATAAAATTTCCGAAAAATAAAACTGATAATTCTGAAAATATTAATAATATAATCCGAAAGAAATTCTAGTTCCTTAGTTTTTGCAGAAAAAAAATGTTATGATATATCAAAATTGATTTTAACAGTTTAAAATATGTTTGAGTGAAACAGTCATCATAAATGCTTATTTT
>CAHIKZ030003327.1:2485000-2492500 GCA_903632075.3 Acanthosepion pharaonis | reverse complement strand
CCGCTAAGATATATGTATATATATATGTATATATATATATTATATGTATATATATATATATATATATATATATATGGCTATATGTATATATATGTATATATATATATTATATGTATATATATATATATATATATATATATATATACACATCTATAAGATATATGTATATATATATATATATATATATAAATTATATATATATATATATATATTAATATATATATATATACGCATATATAATATATAGTTTTACAGTTTCTGATTGAGGTATTTTACTTTAGAATTAAAAATGTTGAACTGCCTAAAGTTCCTCTTTATATATTCGAGTAATTTCGAATTTTACTCGTCTTTATGAAGAATTGTAATTGATGAGTATATGTTTGTCAAATGCCCACATTTTTACATTGCGGAAATTAAGCGAGGTAACATCTGCAAAAAGTCAAACTAAATTTATTTATAGACAGGTCTTGTCGGTGGGATCCAATAAAACTTGTTTAGTCAAATCTTGCTGCCTAAATAAACCTTATTTAAATTATATGGATTTATACATAAGTCGCTAGTTAGCAAAGAAGAAAAAAAATCAAAGTTTTTTATTTTCCATACCACTAACTTGTTAGATGCCCATGGAATAGTAGAAATTATTCATAGCCACTGAACTGTAAAAAGGAAATGGGCGAAAATACTGAAAAATTAATGGAGAATTTTAGAAACTTTCTGCCACTCGATCTCAGGCGATGACAACGAAATATTTTTTGGCATAAAACATAGCAAGCATAATAAGGATGACACAGAAGAAGTCAGAGGCTATTAAAGAGACTTACTTACAGTCGGACTAACGTCCTCATCTTTGTTGTTACGATCACAGTCTTTCGGATTTTGTGCTCTACAGCCTTCTTCCTGTGTCTCGCAATCTGTGTAATCTTCAGGGAATTTCGAACTGCACCCTTTATTAAATTTACGCAGGTTGATTGTTCTCATTCCGCTTTTAAAAAAGGGATATCTAGTTTTGTTTAAGCAAAACAAGATATCACTCATTACTGTCTCTTTCCACTGAGTGTGAATATGTAATAATAATAATAATAATAAAACTAATAATAATAGTAATAATGAATATAATAATAACGAAAATAATGAAAATAATAATAATAAAATAATAATATTGATAAAGATAATAATAATGATGATGAAAATAAAAATAATGATGAAAATTATAATGAAAATAATAAGAATGAAAATAATGAAAATAATAATAATAATGAAAATAATAATGAAAGTAATAATGATGAAAATAATGAAAATAATAAAAACGAAAATAATGAAAATAATAATAATGAAAATAACAAAAATGATGAAAATAATAATAGTAATAATGAAAAAAATGAAAATAATAATAATGAAATTAATAATAATTGTGAACCCCCCCCCAAAAAAAAAACAATGTATATTATGAATTATTTCTCAGTCGTATTTTAATTTTTGTTGTTCTTATCAATAAATTTCGTCGGATAGATTTTCAGCTTTTATCCGGTCCGTGTGCCATTCGCCAGCCTGCAGGAATATGGCGGTATCTTTTGATCGACTCAAACGTTTGATCTTGTTTGTTTAGGGTTCTCCTCGTTAGAACAGCATCTTCATCTTTGTTAATCAATCTTTGTAAAGCCATCAACAGTTCGGTCGTCGCATCAGATAACATTCACCAAAGGCTGATTAAAGTGAATTCTTAAGGGTTACATGAGACTATTGACAAAGTTTATTAACTAATCCCCGATCAATAAGAAACTATACTTGATCCCGAAATATTAGGCCCTTTGCTTTCAACTGGGATGAAAAGAAATGATTGGAATACAATCGTTTCTTTGTTGACTACAGTACAATTTAATTTTGTTTTTAAATCAATTCACCCCAAGCAAGGTGATAATGCAACTAAGACGCAAGGGCTTACTGATAATGAAAGAGAATGAAGTTTTTAGAAGGAACCGGAAATCCATTCCTAAACAGGAAACAAGGGATAAACCTCTACTTCTGTTCAAAAGTCCGGGGACGAGTATGACCTGGACGATAGGCGAACCTATCTGTTCCTATTACTGACATTATAAACACACATCCAGTAATTAAAGAGTGGACTATAAAATAATTACTCTTACATAAATTAATATACGTACATTTTATTTCTTTTTTAATGACAGTGGGAATGTTTAGACGCAAGATTCGTTAGTTAAATTGATTAAATCAAATTTAAAACGTGTTAAAAATAATAAAAATGAAATTATAACAATGTATGGGCCAAAAAGAATTGCACTTATGTTTACAGACTGAATGATAGAATAATTTAGGAGATAAAATTGTTTAACCAGATAAACATAGGTTTTATAAAAATATTAATCATTACCATGAAACAATGGTTTGTTTTTATCTATCTATATTGATATATCTGTCATTATGTTTTCTTTTTCTTTATTAGTCAAAAAGAATTTATTTCGAATTAAAAAAAATATTAGATTTTAAATATTATTCTCCATACGCATTTAACAAAGAAACGATCTATCTATCTATCTATCTATCTATCTATCTATCTATCTATCTATCTATCTATCTATCTATCTATCTGTGTTTATGGGAGTGAGAAATTAAAAACGTTGAATGAAATGAAGAAAAAAAAAGCAAATATTTAAAACAGCAAATAGTTATTTTCACAATGGGGAAATACCAACACATTGGTCGAACATTATGGATAAGGATCTATATTTAGATAAATATAAACATGTTAAAAATAATGGCAGCTTCAATAATATCTATTTCTATGAACATATGCACTACGCGCTATGTTCGTGAGGTTCGTGAATTAAAAAAATTTCATTTCATTTCATATATATATATATATATATATATATATATATATATATATATATATATCGAAAATTCCATATAAAAGACGTTGGATAATGGCTGATAGATTAGTAGTCGAAACCGCTCAAATCCATACAACAATTGAAAAATATTTATACACTCTATGGCCATAAAAAAAGAAAATAATTATACGAATGCAAGAACAGATGAATAAAAAAGCTTTAATAGAAAAAAAGCTTAATAGCATATGCCACATATATATATATATATATGTCCAATGATCTTCGATATATATATGAAACTTGTAGGATAACTTGTATATATATATATATATATATATATATAATGTATGTACACACACACACATGCACACATATATGTATATATATATATATATATATGTATATATATATATGTATATATATATATATATATATATATATATATATGTATATATATATATGTATATATATATATGTATATATATATGTATATATATATGTATATATATATATATATATATATGTATATATATATGTATATATATATATATATATATATGTATATATATATATATATATATATATGTATATATATATATATATATATGTATATATACATGTATATGTATATATATGTATATATATATATATATATATATATATATATAGTGTATATATATATAATGTATGTCATATATATATATATGGTGTATTGAACGTGTCGTATATATATGTTTATGTAATGTGTGTGTTCAATATATCAAATCTTATGGCCATTCACAAAAAACTCAAATCTTACCTAGCCAAACTACTATAAGTGACGGTGTATGTGTATGTGTCTGAGAGAGAGAGAAAGACAATATGTAACTAATATATCTACTTTTATAAATATATTGAATGTATACATGTATCAGTTTATATATATTCTCTCAATTTATTTCTGTGACTCTCTCTCCAAACACACACACACACACACACACACACACACACACACACACATATATATATATATATATATGTATATATATATATATATATATATATGAGGGAGAGACAGATTGAGCGAGCGAAACGGAGACAGTCCGGCAGATATGTCGTTTTATACTTATATGTGTAAAATATTTTATAGACAAGTATAACAATGGAATTCAAAATAAATATATTTTCCTACATTTCAATGTCATAAAGCGATTCTCTCGAGATCTCCTTCTTGTTTCTTGTATAGACGAATTTTAAAATAGCTTCCTTTTTCAAGTTAGTCATCATCATTCCGTCACAATTACGGTTAAAAGAAGAAATAAACTCTGGAACTTATTAATAACTGTATTTGACAATGTCATAAGTAAATAAAAAAATAAAAATAAAACGAATATATGACTTTGTCGATGTCAAATAAGTTTTCCATTCAGTGTCGACCGCCATTTCTTTTTATCATTCTTTAGGGACTAAAGTAAAAATTAGTCTTCACAAGAAGCCGGAAAATTGAGTCGAATATTTATTTTACCAGCGTCATTTTCTAAATTGTTAAATAAACACATTATCAGGTCTCAATAATAAATATATAACATTTTGGATTGCATAAATAGAATGAACCGCATTTCAGGTGTACTCTTTTCAGAACACTTTGCATTCTCTGTTTTTCTTTTTGTTGTACTTATTTATTTATTTTTTGCGACATAACATTTTACATACACAATATACATATATATAAATTTTGGCAAGATATCTTCAAGAATGTTTGGTTGAATAATCTAGACATATCTTTATTTATTTTTCATTTTTAATCCTCTCAAATTCACGGATCAATTTTTAGATGTCCTACAAAACTGAGTAAAAACACGCTAAATTGATCCGTGAAATGAAGAATTAAAATTAAAATAACATACGTCTAGATATTCAGCCATTTATATATATATATATATATATATATATATATGTGTGATAATATTGTTTTGGAAAATAAAAATATTAAAAAATAAAATAAATAAATTTAGACACACTTTCGTTTGTATCTTAATATTTTTTGTTTTTTATTATCATAATTAGGTTCATCGACTAGTTTCGACCAGCATGGCCATCATCAGGAGAAAAAAATCCTGCTTGTTAGTAGCAGTAAATACAGGATACATAATAACCCACGTCGACAATACAACTATTACGTATCTTTATTAATATATACTTAATAGCTCTGTTATTTAGCATTAACCACTGTTTTTTATTTCGCCAAAGGATATATATATATATATATATATATATATATATATATATATATATATATATATATATAAGGAAGCGATTGAGATAAATAAGATTAAATTTTATTTGTGGTTTAACTAGGAAAAATAAAGTTTCTTTATTGATATCAGTGATATAATAATAAATAATTGAGTGGATTGTGCATTTCTTCCGGGGGAAAAAAATGAAAACCCGGAAACTCTTATTCGTGATAAAGAATAAAATAGGGATGGTGAATATTGGAAATGAAATGATGATGATGATGATAATAATAATTCTCTTGGACTTTGAAGTCTTTCTGTTCAGACCAGAAAACCATATTTAATATCAGACCTGAATACATTTGTTGTTTCAGCAGACAGCAGAGTAAATTTAAAAGAAAATGAGAAAAGATTGAATAAATATCTATCCTTTGCCAAGGAACTAAATTGAGTAACACGTAGATGACAATTGAAGCCATCATTTGGTTAAGCGTTGCAAAGAGATTGGAAGAAGTAGAACTTCAGGTAAGAATTGAAAAACAGCATTACTAAAGTCAGCTAGAATACTGAGGACAATTCTGCTAAGAAATTTTTTGTCACTTAATCTCCTGGTGTGAATTCAGGAATAGTGTCCATTACAAAAAAGAAACAAAAAACAAAAAATGAGTAAATTAAGAGATTCTGGGAATTATTGAAGGCATCAGAGATAACTGTAAATTTAGGGAAACTTGCTGTCACTTGACACTCAATGAAAACCACTTTTATAACTGTCGAAAGAAGCTGGTCCCAATGGAAGTTTATCAAGAAATATTCGATTTCTTTATTCATAACATATTGTTCTCTTTAGGACTCAAATGGGAGAAAATCTAAAAATTGCAGTAAGTTGTTAATGGTCTAACAATCTTTGTTAATGTCACATGTATGGTTTCAATTCTTCCTTATTTTTACAAATACCATTATCATTTTTGGATGAGGATGGATAGGGTGTCTGTGAAAGAGTCTGACCGGAATAATATCAGATTCCCTACCCACTGCTAGAAATTGCTTTAGCCAAAATTAGAGATGATCATGGTCGAACAAAAGCAGGAGTTCCTTCGATTGCATCTCTCCCTTACCCCCATTCTCTCTTTCTATCAGGTGATGTTTTAAAGTTAGAAAAGCACAAATTTCGAATAAGAAGACTGTATTACGCCATGGTGCAATGTAAGAACGGTCTGCTTGTTTTAACAAACAGCGTTCGAAGTCATTGTTTTCCCTCAGCTTAAATTCTAACGATGATTTCAAACGCTGATTTTTCAGGACTGACGGACCCTTGAATCTAGTTTTCTGAAGACAATGCTCAGATTGCAACATAATACTTAAAATGCAAGAGAAAAAAAAACGATGATGAAATAAATTTAATTTTAGATTTTAATTCAAAGCAGGTGGTTTATTCAAGATGAAGAATCTGAATCTTAAAAAGAAGAAAAAAAGATCTAAATTGTATTATTAGTGTGAATTGTCA
Organism: Acanthosepion pharaonis; assembly: GCA_903632075.3. Taxonomy (NCBI): domain Eukaryota; kingdom Metazoa; phylum Mollusca; class Cephalopoda; order Sepiida; family Sepiidae; genus Acanthosepion; species Acanthosepion pharaonis. The sequence goes on along the minus strand of CAHIKZ030003327.1, from coordinate 2,485,931 downwards.
ATTGAACAATGAAATTACTTAGAAATATTAGCATTAAACAACAATATCAAAAACAGTATAGTAATAGTAAGAATAATAGTAACAAAGTGACTTGTTGTCACTTGATTTCCAGGATAGGCCAGTAGAAACACATGTATGAAAATTCGAGTAAAATTTCATATGTGATATCATCACAATAAAATAAACAGAACTACGAAGAAAAATAATAGAGATTTAAGGGAGCTTGGTGCCACTTGATCTCAAGCTGTTCCTGACCGAGAATAATAATGATAAACTGGAAAACTTATGAGTCACCAGATGAGACAGTTATAAAAATGTCAATAATAATACACACACACACACACACACACACACACACACACAAACAAACAAACACACACAAGGAATTGATAGATGTTATTTTTAATTGGTAGTTTCCCTCATATAGGAGGACGCAGGTTCGAAACCTGCTAGAGAGCATATTTTAGTCTCTCGAATACACAGACCGGTAGACGTAATTCACCCTGATTGAAATGAATAAGTACACTCAGCGGTTGCTCAAGCACGGGCATTCTAATAATAACGTTTAGAATGGTAGTAAGTAGTAGTAGTAGTAATAATAATAATTATATATATATATATATATATATATATATATATATATATATTGATACAATATCGATACTCAAAAGTTTTTTTACAGTGACATGATCTTCAGACGCCTAATTGATATTATTTTATTAATAATATTATTAATAATATTATTATATAATATGTTATATTTAGGCTTTGTTGACATTGAAGCTTTAGTTTATTTTATATTTTAGATCCATTTTAAGCTTCAACTATTTTTTTGCTATTTTATATATATATATATATATATATATATATATATATATATATATATATATATATATATATATATATATGTAAAAGACAAAATAATATTATA
>CAHIKZ030003327.1:2447500-2480000 GCA_903632075.3 Acanthosepion pharaonis | reverse complement strand
TTTTCTGTCGTTGTTATATGACTTACTAAAATTGCTATTGATATATAAAAAAATATATATCATTATTCGGTGTACTACTACTACTACTACTAATAGTAATAATAATAATAATGATAACAGTAAACTTTGATGAAATTCACCAATAATTCTTTAGCAAAGTTTTCATAAACAAATTTATTACAAAACAATTTTCTTCTCCCTGTTACGTCGTACCAATCAGCACACCTATTTTTTTGCCCTGAGCTGTCGAAACAATGGTGGCCGATATGTGAATTATAACCCTGGGGTAAAAAAAATATAAAAATATAATTAAAAATTTGTTTTTCTTTATTTTATCTAATTGCTATCTTCTCTGTTTTTCTCTCAATCTTTTTCCCTCGCAGAATCAAATTCCCCTTCTTCAACCTTTTATTGTTTCGAGATCTTTTTCCGCAAATGTTTACCTTTAATTAAATGATGAACGTGGTTATAAAATAATTGTTATTAAATCCATAAAATTATAGATGAGTCTCCAGCTTTTAAAACTTCGTTCGTCTATAAAATTGTTAGTGTAACGCCAGTGACGCACTCGCGTTGTTTTCCCTCCTCTTCCGAGTTGAATGTAAAAGATTATAGCATCCGTCGGTTGTTGGATGAGTGCGCGCTTGTGAATGATATGTGACCGTGTGTTCGTTCCTCTGTCCAGAGACGGCGTATGGAAAAAAAAAAATGCCGCTGATAGGCTTACGAATCTGACTTGATTAAACCAGATGAAATAAACAATAAAATAGATTTGTGACAATCGAACAATTCGTATGTCTACTTTAACACCAATAGATTTGGATATTATTAAAAAAAAAAAAATTGTGTGTACCTGGTGAGTTGAGTTTCAATTGTAGACACGTAGAAAGAATTAGCAGTTGGTTTCATCAAACACTGCTGTTCATCGTCTAAGACAAAAAGCAAAAGCAAATTCATAGGCGGTACGAGGTTTATTTAAAATTTAAATACCAAAAATTTTCGATTCTGCCGGGGCACTGTCGTAAATATATTAAATACCCATTTTTCCCCGGATGAAATTTTTGGGGTGATTGCTAAAATTTTGATCCCCGGGATTTTGTATGTACGCCAGACTTTGGTGAAAGAAAAAGATCAAATGCACACACCCACACACCCCCAACGGGTTAAAATCTGTTGCGTTTTTTTGATGGGCCCGGCCCGTGGAAGTTTATTGGGGGGAGTTTCTTACAGTACCAGGTGTTTTTCCCCAAACGGGCCCCCTCTATATTTACCTGGCCCCCTGGGAACCTTTTTGGGGTCGAAGAAAAGGGAAAGTTTTTCTTTATTTGGCCCCAACAAGCTTTTATATATATATATATATATATATATATATATATATATATATATTATATATATATATATATATATATATATATATATATATATATATAAATATTTTTATTTATATATAATATTATGTGCCCCATGTATATGTGTGGTGTATTTTCCCCATATATTTTTATGTGTGCACAATATTGTGTTGTCCCTTATATATATATTAAAAATTTTATGTGTGTGTTAGTTTTTATATATATAATTTTTGTTTCCCCCAAAATGTTGTGTGTGTTTGCAAAATGTTTTGTGGGGTGTGCAATTTTGTGCATATATATATATATTGTGTGTGTATGCCCTGCCAAAATATATATGTTTTGTGTGTGCATGCATATTTTTGTGTGTGTATAAAATGTTTTTTTATTTTTATTTTTATAAAATTTTATATTTTGGGGTTTAGGTTTATAAAGGGGTTAAATATGTAGGCTTTTTAAAAGGGGCAATAAAAAGAAATTTAAAAGCAAAAAATAAGAAATTATATTTAATTTTTAAATAATTAATAATGCAAAATTTTAAATTCCCAAAAAATAAAAAAATGTTAATTAAATTTTTAAAATGTTTCCCCTTTAAATTAAAATTTTCCCTTTAAATTTTTTTATTTTCAATATTTAATTTTTGCATTTTAAATATAAGAATATATAAACCCTTAAAAAAAAATTTTATTTTTTTTTCCAATATACAAGTAAAGTTTAGGTCCTATTTCTCAATATAGCAGAATATAAAGCCAAATTTAAATAAATTTTAATTTTCTCATATATTTTAAATGTTAAAATAATTTTTAATATAAGTCAATTAATTTAAAAGGCCCTTAAATAAATTTTATTTAAAAAAGTTTTATAATATAAAATGGGCCATTATTTTTTTAAATTTCAAATTTTAAGGGGAAACTTTTTTCCCTTTTGGGAAATTTAAGGGCCGGGGGGGGGTTTTTTTCCCCCCTTTTTTAATTTTTTTTTAAAAAAATTTTTCCCCCAAGGGTTTTTAAATTTTTTTTTTTTTCCTTCCAAAAAAAATTTTTTAAAGAAGGTTTTCCGGGGGGCCCCTTTTTTTGGGGAAAAAAAAAAAAGGGGTTTTTTTTAAAAAAGGGTTTTTGGGTTTTAAAAAGGAATTTTTTTTTTTTTTTAAAAATTTTCCCCTTTTTTTTTTAAAAAAGGGTTTTTTTTTTGGGAATTTTTAAAAAAAAAAAGGTTTTGCCTTTTTTTTTTTTTTTTTTTTTTAAAAAAAAAAAAAAAAAAAAAAATATTTTTTAAATTTTAAATTTTAAAAAATTTTTTTTTAAAAAAAAAAAAACCCCCTAAAAAACCTTTTTTTTTTGGTTTTTTTGGGGTTTTGTTTTTTTTTTTTTTTAAAAAAATTTTGGTTTCTTTCCCAAAAAATTTTTAATTTTTCCCGGAAAAAAATTTTTTTTTTTTCCCTTTCGTTTTTTTTTAAAAAAAAAAAAAAATTTTTGGGGGGTTTTTTTTTTCCCCTTTTTTTTTTTAAAATTCCCCTTTTTACTTTTTCCCTTTTTTTTCTTTTTTTCCCCCCCTTTTTTTTTTCCCCCTTTTTTTAATTTCCCCCCTTTTTCCCCGGAAAAAAAAAAATGGGGGTTTTTTCCTTTTGGGGTTTTTCCCGGGGTTTTTTTAAAAACCCAAAAAAAAAAACCCCAAAAAAAAAAAAAAAATTTTTTAAATTTTTTTTTAAAAATTAAAAAAATTTTTTTTAAAAAAAATTTTTTTTTTTTTTTTTTAATTTTTTTTTTTTTAAAAAATTTTTTTTTTAAAAAAAAAGGGGGGAAGGGGTTTTTAAAAAAAAAAGGGGGAAATTTTTAAAACCCCTTTTAAAAACCCAAAAATTTTTGGGGGGTTTTTTAAAAAAAAAAAAATTTTTTGTTTTAAAAAATTTTTTTTGGGGGTTAAAAGAAAAAAAAAAACTTTTAAAAAATTTTGGGGCCAAAAAAAAAAATTTTTTAAAAGAAAATTTTAAAAAATTTTTTTTTTTTTAAAAAAAAATTTTAAAAAAAAACAAAAAAAATTTTTTTAAAAAATTTTTTTTTATTTTTAAAAAAAATTTTTTTTCCCCCCAAAAAAAATTGAAAATCCCCCAAAATTTTTTTAAAAAAAAAAAAACCCCCCTTTCCCAAAAAAAAAAAAATTTTTTGGTTTTTCCCCCCCCCCTTTTTTTCCAAAATTTAAAAAAGGGTTTCCCCCCCCCGGGGGCCCCTTTTTAAAAAAAAAATTTTTTTTTAAATTTTTTTAAAAAAAAAATTTTTTTTTAAAAAAAAATTTTTTTTTTTTCCTTTTTGGGGTTTTTTTTTAAAAAAAAAAGGGGGGGCCCCCCCGGGAAATTTCCCCCCCGGGTTTTTTTAAAAAAGGGGCCAAAAAAAACCCAACTTTTTAAAAAAAAATTTATTTTCCCAGTTCTAGGGCCCAAAAAATTTTTTTAACCCCCCCTTTTGGTTTTTTTTTTTTTAAAAAAAAAAATTTAATTTTTTTTTTTTTTTTCCCCCTTTCCCCCAACCATTTTTTTTTTTTTTTCCCAAACCCCCCTTTTTTTTTTTGGGGAAAAGGGGAAAATTTTCCAAAAAAAATTTTTTTTAAAAAAAAAAATTTTTTTTTTAAAAAAAAATTTTTTTTTTTTCCCCCCTTTTTTTTTAAAAATTTTTTTTTGGGGGGAAAAAAAAAAAATTTTTTTTAAAAAAAAAGGGGGTTTTTTTTATTTTTTTGGGCCCCCCCGGGTTTTTTTTTAAAAAAAAAAAATTAAAAATTTTTTTTTTTAAACCAAAAAAATTTTTAAAAAAAATTTGGTTTTTTTTTTTTTGGGAAAAAAAGGAAAAAAAAATTAAAAAATTTTTTTCCCTTTTTTTTAAAAAAATTTTTTTAAATTTAAAAGAAAAAAAAAAATAAAAATTTTTTTTTTTTAAAAAAATTTTTTTTTTTTAAAAAAAAAAAATTTTTAAAAAAAAAAAAAGGGGAAAAAGAAATTTTTGGGGGGGAAAAAAAAAATTTTTTTTTTAAAAAATTTAAAAAAAAAAAATTTTTTAAATTTGGGGAAATCCCCTTAAGGTTTTTTTTTCCGTTTTTTTAAAAATTTTTTTTAAAAAAAGGGAGGCATAACGTCGCCATCACTTGTGATCATTCCAAACACCATAATCACCATTAGACTCATATCCAACTTTCCGAATCTGCACTGTCCTTGAATTGACTGCCAAACACACTGAAATGTTCGTATTGAACCTGGAAAAAGGAATGCTAAGCAGCAATAGTCATGCCGTTTACAATTTCTGGCGTCAGGGTGCTCTTTTTTCGGAGACGTGCGTAACTGACCCCTACTACATACTGTGCAGCTGGACAAATCAAAAGTAAACAACACATACGCACGAAACGACGAATATAAAATGGCGACAATTCAGCCAAAGCACACCAGATAAGAAATTAGCGTCACTTTAAACTGACGCTAGGAAGATATCGCTTAGGAAAAGATGTCGAGGGCTAAGGATCTAAGTTCTGAAGAGAGACGGAAATTTAAATAAAATAAATCGCTATCAAATAACGTATTTTCCCACAATGAACATCGTGCGTATAAAAATAATTGCATTTTTTTTAAAGCGTTTCACCCCAAGCAAAGGCGGGAAGCTTCTGGATAAAGGGTGTGTAAGAACTGTCAAATGTTTTATATTTCCGGAGGAAAAGATGCTATACCTTTAGCCATTATCAAGTATGATTCGATTTTTCATCTTAATTGAGTATTGCGTTCTGTGTATGTCTTAGTGTGTGGTAGGGATGTTTTAATTTCCGAATACGGTTAGCACATTGTGGCCTTGTTCTTACACACCCTTTGTCCAGAAAAGAAAGCTCTTTTTAGAACACAAGAAAAATGAAATAAAAAGCTTAACCGTAGTATCTTGTCTGTCGTTTTTAATGAAACATGCATATATATATATATATATATATATATAACAATGTAATCAATATTTGAGTATTTTTAAAAGAGATAACAAAGAAGTAACACATTTGTTAACAATCCCAGCATGGTAGGAAAGTGAATGAAAATTGTACACATCGCTTTCTGTGGGTGTCTCTGTCGGAATTTTTGAGATGATTAAATAAATATCATCTTATAATATTTCTACAGCGTAGACGAGTCGGGCCTGTCGCCAGAGTTTTGAATTGAAGGCAGCTGCGTGTAGCGAATAAGAATTTGCACACTTAAATTACATTTTCATAATGATTTTCTGAAGGGCACATCACACCAAACCAAACCTGGCAACTGGCCTGATATTAGTCAAGTTATTAACACAGACACACAAAATCAAAATCTGTTGGATTATTAAAAAAAAAAAAAAAAAGAAATGTCTATTCTAAAATTCTCTTTGTTTACGTTTGGATACAAAACTGCGTGCTGATATGAAAAACTTCGGGTGAGCTATGACGAGAGAAATTTAAGTTTAAGGCACAAATTTGGTCTTGCCTGACCAACTGCTTTTCGTAGCTCAGTTGGTGAGATCGTGTCGGGTCTAATAGTAGTTAGTTACCCTTGCCCTGGGAGACGCAGGATCGAATCCTGCCGGAGAGCGCAAGTTTTGCTTTAATAAGATTTCTCGAATATTCAAGACGGTAGATGAAAATAAATAAATATACTGTTTGATAAACCAACAGCACGTCTACGCAAATACGAGTATCCACTAAAAATAATGTTTAAAGTCATAAAAAACACTCACGCACACATAATGAAAAGAAACTCCTCATTTTTAAATACTTATAATTTATTTATAAACTCAAATTTTTACAATAAATGAATATAAGAGACAAGAGTTTATCATAAGGTTTTATTTAAAATTACATGGGGGCACGAGCCGCCCATGAATCGAGTCAACAGATTTCACCAGGAACTTTTTTGGTATGGAAGACCTAACTTCTTGTATTCGCCTTACAAGTTCTTCCAAAGTCTTAGTCTGTATAGTAGAATTGCTCCTTTAACCAACCCCAAAGAAAAAAGTCCCGAGGTCTTACGTCAGGTGTTCCTGACTGGCCACATAGGGAGTTACTTTTCAATCACCCTGTGCGTGTATATATATATATATATATATATATATATATATATATATATATATATACGACGCGTGTTTCATTAAATAATATAGAAAGTTTTGTCTGTTTATTTTAAGTAAGTTCTTTTCATATTGTCTGATAAACTTAATAACATTATCATTGAAAGACGAAAGAAATCACCATATTGATACATGTGTTTAAAATCCAGTTATAAGCTTTCGGCTTACATAAGCCATTATTAAAGATGACAATTACTTTTCAATATATCAACCAGTACACGCACGCAACAATCATGACAGTCTGTTTTTGTTGCATGAAAAACTTCAAAGCAACGACAAACTCGTGTATACACATGACCAGGCGAGAGTGAAAACGAGAAGTATTAAGTATCGGAAGCCGTTGGTATAAACCAATGGCTTCTGTTATCAATTATAGGCATTTAAGAATATTTGTGTAGATTTCGTAGTTTATTTTGTTCAGGTTAAGTTTCAACTGTTTTATGTACATAGCTTCAAGAATTTTTAGTTTTTATTTATTGTTTTCATGTTTAAGTATAGTTGTGTTTATATTCCGGAATTGTGTACGCGGCCAGGCATGTTGTTTTAAATGCCTAAAAATGTTAGATTTATCATTCAAATGTAGAGTCAAGCGTCGTGATAGCGAGTTTGTGGTGTGACCAAAATAAATATTATTTAATCCATTGGAGATACAATCTCTCAAAGGGCACTTGAATTTGTAAACTACACAATATATATATATATATATATATTCTCAGTTCGTTACACCAAGTGCACATGCAAACTTAAAGCACCTTTTATTCACGGACAGTTACCCATTTATGTACTAACTCGGCTCAATGTTGCTTAACTTTGTAGATCGGACGAGAACCGGTGTTAACAAGAGATGTGGAAATTACATGTTCACCTTCAGCAGAAAAATACGAAAATTAATCCGTAAGAAAAAAAAAATTGAATATATAATAGATATTTTGTTAGAATTGTGTTATCTTCATCTTGTTTGAATTCAAATCTAACGTCTCAGTAGAAGCAGTATATATGAATGCGTCTTCGTGTACATATTAATATCTTTAATTATGAAATTGATTTACTGAATCTCTTTCTCTCTCTTTATCTATCTATTGATAGATATATAAATAGATATAATAGTATATATGCGTCAGAAGATGTTCTTTTCCTTATTTTTGATGGAATTTAAAATTGAAATTTTCTCATGAATATATAGCTTTAGGCTCAACATTGTACTCTCGCAACACGAAGCGACATCTTACATTGGTGCGCGCCATTGTGTGTGCATGTATTTCTATACATGCTGATAGATCGATAGGAACAAATTCAAATATATATATATATATATATATATATATATATATATAGCTGGATAAATAGACAGAAAGCTAAGAAAAAACTTTCGAAAACAAACTGCTAACTTGGATTATTTATATATATTTTATATACAGTGTTGTGTGAGAGGCATTTTTCTTATTACAAATTTTACATACATACATATATATCAATAAAGACAAAAGGGAATCTTAGCCAACACGTTTTGTCCTCTGAGGAAATTTATCAAGGCAAATATGTAAACTACCCAGAGGATGAAATGCTTCGGCTCAGATAACTTTTCCTTTTGTTTTTATATATAGTGACCTTTTAAAGATATACTCTATCTGAAATTATATATATATATATATATATATATATATATATATATATATATATATATATATATATATATATATATGACCATGCTATAAACAACCTCATGCATCGTTGTTTCTGAATGAGCTAACTAGATCATGCTAAAAAGAATCTGTACTGAAAGTGTTGGGGACGAGGTTTAAAAAAAGAAAATGTAAAATGACACAAAATAACATGAAAGTATGAATAAAACCCCCTGTAAAACAAACTTGTTGAAATGAGATTTGATGTGATGGCAAAAACAGTAATGATACCCCCTTACTTGTGTTGGTCTAAAAAAAGAAGAAAAAGAAAGAAACAAGTCCTCTTTGCCTCTTCTTCGATCGGATTGCCAAGGTGGAATGGTGGAGAGAAGAAATGAATGTGCTTTTTAGAAAAGGCACGCTTTTCACCATCTCCAGGGAATATTAGATGTGATACAGACGGAAAGGTTTCTATCGTATGAGGTTTGTGGATTGTTTGTGTATAAATCCGTTGGGACCCAAACTATCGGCGTTTGTGGGGGAAGCAGCTCCAGGGATGGGGAGGTATAACGTCAAGAAGAACTTATCTCTTGTTACTTTGTTTCATTAGAGACGTATTATGACGTATGGGCGAGGAGGTTATATATATATATATATATATATATATATATATATATATATATATAATGTGATAGTTGACGGAAATGTCATCGAGTGAACAAGTACATACTGAGCAAAAACCACTTTCCCATAATCAATTTAACATGATAGTTGTTTATTTCTTAAAAATGCTGCTTAACCCATTATCAGTCTTGAAACAAGTCATTCTAATTATACGTGTGTATATATATATACTTATATATATATATATATATATATATATATATATATGCATACTTATCACTATATAGTGTGTGTAGTTGTGAGCATATCACTCTCTTAATTTTATCACATAGATTCTCGAATACCGATATCTTCACATTGTCATCTCACATGATATACATATATTTCTACTGGGATTTGTCTGGCTTAATTCTGCTTGGAATAGAATCTTAAATGTATGGTCAATAGTTATTATTGAGTTACATAAAAAGTATCAGCAATATTATTAGTCCTGACCTGGCCTCTCGGTTTCATTTACTTTCCCATCGCCGTAAAGTTGTTTCCCTGTGTCATTTCTATAAAAAAAATTCATGGTAATTTTTCGGATGATCTCTTCACTATGGTTCCTAGACTTTATGGATTTATGCGCAGGACTTGACTGGCAAAGTGGTCTCATCTATTTACAGATGAATTTTTGTGCTAACACTTCCTTTTCTCGCACTTTCCACTCGTGGAACACTCTTCTGACTCCATGTTTTCCAGCCAACTTTGATCTTCAAAAATTCAAATGAAACCTCAATCGTTATCTTCTGTTCTGATTACTTAATTGTTTTTGCTCCTTAGTAATGTTTCTGTTTTCTAATTCTTCCACGTTCAGTAATCCCTAGTTTCTTAGTGAATTTACTACCTTGTTTGGGGTGAATTCATTTCAAAAAATTGTCAATCAGAACGGCTTGTTGACCATTACCGAACGATGAAGTGTGGCTCAAGATCACAAAGATGGAGGACTCGTTAAGATCGAAAGTACACCACAAGTAAATTGTTCCCGAAACGAAATTCTTAAGATTTCTGTCATGTTAGATTTGAAGCGTTGACGGATCTTAAGAACGTTAGTCTTCGAACTATGAGATCCGGTATCGAATCTCAATATAGTCGATTTGACACGTGACCTCTTGATGTTATGAAAATGGGGAGCTGATTCCAACGTGAGGTCCCGCTGAATAATAAGATAGGCTGACTGACTTTTAAGCGAAATTCAGTTGACAAAACTCTTCGGAAGACATCGAAAGATATGCTATGAGATTTCAATCAATCTTTTGCAAAGGAATCAAGTTCCCCCCATTAAATGACCCGTAAGGGTGTTGCCGTTAAACAAACGAAATCATCTTGTTAGGTGTCTCTATTTAATTGTTTGCAGCACCTGGGGACATGCATATTTATTTGAGTCTAAGAAAGAAATACGTTCAATTTGAGTAGCGTATGATCAAGTATTGAGTTGTTATTTATAAAGAGTAGATTCATTTTGACAAGAGGTTAAAAGTTTAGGAAACCTAGTGCGGATCGAACTCGCTGCTAATGATTTATCTCCAGAAAATAGACATGAATATTAATTTAGTTTTTAATTTCTTTTTTGAATTTACAATATTCTTTACTTTAGTGTAAAAATTAATTAAAACAAAAAAGAAGCAGTTTAAATGGAAAAGATTTTTAAGAAATATTCAACAAAGTTCTAGTGCTAATCAAGTTTTTCAAAGAAAAGTAGCAAATGTTATATATATATATATATATATATATATATATATATATATATATATATATATATATATATATATCAAAAAAAAGCTTATATCATGAATAATTTTGTCTGTAATTTTCTAAAAAATTTTCAGAGTGCTTTAAAGAAAAATAATGTTTGTATGATATTTTTTTCCTCGAACACAGACAAAAGTAATATTTCGATATTTCAGTTTTTTTTAAACGACAAACATTTTTTCGTATCTTTATAGTTTTTTAACTCAATTTTTTTTTATAATTCGAAGACGATAAAATAAATTGTTTCCATCCATTCTATATATATATATATATATATATATATATTTATTTATATATATATATATATATATATATATATATATATATATATATATATATATATATATATGAAAAAAAACAAAAACAATAGAAAATAATTTTAGCTGACGCGTTTCGTCCAATTGGATGTTTTCCTATTGCCTTTTGTCCTTTATACATATTGTCTTTTTCTACAGATTAATTCTGAGAATTATATATATATATATATATATATATATATATATCTGTGTGTGTTAAGCAGATAGGTGGACGGTTGAAAAAAAAATTCTGATGCTCGGTCTTATGTTCAAATTTTGTGAAATTATTCGATCTGATAACTTTTCAGTACCCTATATCAAACTGTTGACAATGATGAATAGACTACTTGTCTGTGTTGTAACATCGATCCTCTTTGGGTACTTCCTCACTGTTGTGCTAAACTCATTTAAATGTAGAATTTGATAGAGAAAAAAAATCAGCTCGGTAAAGAGGAACGTGTGTAAATTTGTAGTTAAAAATTGAAATCAAAAACATTTTACGAACACATAAATAAATAGAGAGAATTTGTAATGAACAGAGTTTAATGTTGCGATCTGAAGGAAAATATCGCTGTATTTGAATCTTTCTTCATCTTCTTCTTCATTATTATTATTATTATTATTATTATTATTATTATTATTGCCTCTTTTTCTTTATTACTTTCTCGATTTTTGTTATTTCATTTTTCTCCTTATCTCAGCTTTACAATAATAATAATTATTATTGCTACAACCTCTTTCCTATTATTGATATTACCTCGGTTTTGCTATTTGCTTGTCTTTTTTTCTTACCTCGTTTTTTTTTCTTATATCAACTTTACGATTATTTTTAATACAATTATTATTACCATTATTAATATTAACAACACCTCTTGCCATTATTATTATTATTATTATTATTATTATTATTATTATTATTATTATTATTATTATTATTATAGTTTCTTTAACTTTATGGTTATTAGTTTCTTGTCTTTCGTGATTATTATTATTTTATTAATAATTAGTCTTTCTTCATATCTCAAATTTACGATTATTATTATTATTAACATTATTATTATTATTATTATAACATTATTTTTATTATTAATAACTTGTTTTTTATTATTTTCTTGTAGCTTCATCTCATTATTATTATTATTACTACTACTACTATTATTATCATTATTAGCACCTCATCTTTGCTATTAATATTATTTTATTATGTCTTCATCTTTGTTGCTGTTGTTGTAAAGGATGTGATTTGTGTTTACAGTGTGTCACAAATAAACCATTGCAAATATTGAGCGTTTAATGCCAAGAAATGTGAACCGCAGGGAACAAAATCAGCATTTGTAGCTGATAAGCACCGATGTTCAGTGATTCATAAAATATGGCAGAATAAAGGCGGGGGAAAGGGTCGACTGATTCACCAAAAACTGCCATCATACAGTCTGATTCTATCTATCTGTCTGTCTATCTATCTATCTAGCTAGCTAGCTCAACTAGTCGGTCGGTCTAGATTAAAATAATAATAAATGATTGAACTCTCTTGTTTAATAACTGGCGTTCCTATTGGCAACATAACCACGAGTAGAGACCGTATTTAAACGATAGCAAGCGCCAAATGTCTCTCTCAGTCACTTGTAGTTACTAGTATGCTACAAGTAAAAATCTCGACACCCCAGGGGTTTCTCTATCGATCTCCATCGAATATTACATATATATTAAACAACAGAATCCAAAATTATGTCATTTGGGGATAGATCAACCTCGGTGAATGGACTGACCATTCACCGGGGTTGAAATTCGCGTTTGTTCAAATTGATCAATACCCAAATGAAGTAATTTGGGATTTTGTTGTGTAATTTATATGCTCTGTTGTAAGAAATACATTGAAGTCTGTTTATGGACCAGTTTTAATATTTGATATTAGTAGGATCCTTTCGGATTATATACTAATAGATTTATTACCTATATATATATATATATATATATATAGTGTAACCCGGATATAAGAGAGTTACCGGGACCGGAGAAGAAGTCTCTTATATCAGGGTTTCTCTTATATCCGGGTTTGGTCTATTTTATATACATTAAGACAGGCTCTAATTTGGGACCAGAGAAAATCTCTCTTATATCCGGGTTTCTCTTATATCCGGGTCTCTTATATCCGGGTTACACTGTATATATAATTTGGGTAAAACTTTTCTCTCATGCATGTTTCGTTGAATATTACAGACCAGGGAAATTTGATGATTTTTTTTAATGAGTTTTTCTAATATTCTTAAATTTTTCCCTTTTGGTGCAGATAATGGAGTGTCAAAATTGTCCGTAATGTCTATTGTCTCAAGCGCTTTCGGTCACTTCTTTAGCCATTTTGAAGGATTTTTTTTTTTTTTGCTGTTAAGTGTTGTTAATTTCTTTGCATGGTTTTATGTTTATGATGTAGTCATATGATGCTTATAGAGCAGTTGCTTTGAAAGCGATGTTTAGACAGAAAGTATTCATTTAAACAACATTTGTAAAGTCTACCGAAAAATTTATTCACAATTTCGATCCTCACATGCAAACAGGTTTGTGTATCTCTCTCTCATATATATATATATATATATAAGTATATATCCCACCAACTTAATTATATGAATATTATTTCTTAAAAATACTGTATGATTCTTTTTAAAATTAATTAAGAACTAAAAATACTAAATAAATCCAGTAAAACCTGTTTAATGTTTATTTGCTTTATAAGTTTGTGAGGATGTAAATTATACTTAAATAGAAACATTTGGTGCGATTGGCGCTAAACATAGCGTTGTTCTTAAGATATAAACATTTTATATCTTCATGGCGACAATAACTATTTTTCTTTATCTTTACTTTCAATTTTCGTTTTATGATTTGACTAATGGGAACATTAAATAGATACATTGACATCAACAGATAGATGAACCGATGCATTAAAATTAACAGAAAGATATAGGTATTAAATACAACATATAGATGCATTGAATTCAACAGATAGATATATATTAAATTCAACAGATAGATAAATAGCTGGCTATATCTATGACATGAGGTATTATAATGTAAATAATGCAAGTAGAGATAGATGCATTAAATTCAATAGATACGGAGATTCATGAAAATCAGCATATATATATATATATATATATATAGAGAGAGAGAGAGATAGAGAGAGGGGGAGGGAGAGTTCAGAGGCAGGTCAATGGAGTGGTATATATAAAAACAGTTTTGGCTTACGTACTCCACAATATTTTTGGTAATACAATTCATAAATCATTTCAAAAGTTGATATTAGTTAAAATATAATTTCCGTAAAGCTAGAGATGAAATAAAAATCAAACATGGAGAAAGAGATCGAAATTCGCCGTTTCGCTACTGCTTGCAGATTTTCTTCTTAGGAGAATGAACATATTTTTCTCATGATTCCGAATATTCGGTAAAACATGGCAAGTAAATTTTTCAAATTTATCTTATATATAATGCATCTATCTATCTATCACACACACACACACACACACACACACACACATATATATAATGTACATAATTTATATATCTATATATATATAATTTATATATATGTGTATATATATGTGTGTGTGTATGTATATGTGTGTATATATATGTGTGTGTGTATGTGAATATATATGTATATATATATATATTGTGAGTGTATATATATATATCTCTGTATATATATATACATATGTGTGTGTATATATTAGTTTATATGTCTATATATGTGTGTGTATATCTATGTGTCTATATATGTGTGTGCATGTATATATGTGCATATATATATTTGAGTATATATATATATATCTGTATATATATGTGTGTCTATATATATGTCTATATATATATATATATATCTATATATATGTCTATATATATATATATATATATATATGTCTATATATATGTCTATATATATATATATATGTTATATATATATGTATATATATATGTATGTCTATATATATGTATATATATATATGTATATATGTCTATATATATCTATATATATATATATATGTCTATATATATGTCTATATATATATATATATATATATATCTATATATATATATATATATGTCTATATATATATATGTCTATATATATATATATATATGTCTATATATATATATATATATATATATATGTCTATATATGTCTATATATGTCTATATATATATGTCTATATATATGTCTATATATATATGTATATATATATATATATATAGGTCTATATATAAATGTCTATATATATGTATATATATATATATATATATATATATATATATGTATCTATATATACAACCATACATATATATATATACATACATATGTCCACATATTATTATTACATGTCCATATATATATATATATGTCTATATATATATATATATATATATGCTATATATATATATATATATGTCTATATATATATATATATATATGTCTATATATATATATGTCTATATATATATATATATATATATGTCTATATATATATATATATATATGTCTATATATATATATATATATGTCTATATATATATATATATATATATCTATATATATATATATATGTCTATATATATGTCTATATATATATATATGTCTATATATATATATGTCTATATATATATATATATATATATATATATATATGTCTATATATATATGTCTGTATATATATATATATACATATATATATATATATGTATGTATTTGTCTATATATATATATGTGTGTGTGTTTGTGTCTATATATATAAGTACGTCTATATGTGTGTCAATATGCATATTTATATATGAATACTTTTGGACATGTGTGTGTATATTTGGATATATATATATGTCTGTCTATCTCTCTCATATATATATATATATATATATATATATATATATATATATATATATATATATATAACCATTTTTCTAACTTTAACGTATATTTATTTTAATATAAATTTTTGCTTTGTTATTATATATCGAATACTATTTGCGCCACCACTCAATGTGTGATCTTATTATAAAAACAGAATTATTCATAAAGATTTTTGTTTCTCACCAGTCGAGGTGTAAATAAATGTACCGAAACAAGTTTGCATCTTTGTAGTGAGTAAATTGTTTTTTTGACTATATGAAAAAAATCTGATGAATAATTATCGGTATTGAGCCGTCTTTGCAATTCATGCTGTGCACATTAGAATTCATATATTCATATATTATTTTCGTTTTCATTACATACGGATATTATATAATTTATATAATATAATATAATATATAGATAGATAGATATTTTTTCTAATAAATTGTAAATAAATAAATATGGCTTTAAATAAATAAATAAAAACAGAGCATTTACTCAAATATGACTATCCACTAAAAATAACATTTTAAAAAATAAATTTTGAAAAATGATTTTTAAAATAAGCTAAGCCTTCTCCATTTAGAATTTTGGGCGCAAAACATTCTTCCTGTCGTTATTTCCAATTCATTTTAATTAATGGCAGACTAAGATACTCTAAGTAAATTATTTATATCTATGTAGATATTTTCAATTTTACTTTTGCCGTTAGGCAGGACATTTAAATTCAGCAAATTTACGAAATATGATCACCCGTTCTATTTTATTTTTTTATTTTCTTCGGATTGTCGTTCACATGTTTGTAAATTCTACGATAGCCACCTGGCTTAAAGCGTCTATGAAACTTTGAATATTTCTCAACCTCAACAACGATATCACAGTCGACCGTTTTGAAAGAAGATCTTTTCATCCTTCTTTCAGTGACATGTCTCTTTCAAAGATCATACAGGTTCTCACCTGTTCAGGTAATTACTTTTCTTTGTTATTTGCTCATGTATCCGATATAATATTTGCAGTTTAATGTAGGTCATGGTTTTATCGTTGTTTCTATCGAATATGAGAGAATTTTAAAAATATCTGACTGTCAGGTTTTTTAAAAGAATTGTGCTAAGGAAAATCACCGACCCGGCACTGGAGAAATCTCATCGTTAATAATAATCGAATATGCAAAGAAATTACCAATGTTGACAGCAGTTGGTGAAAAATAAAATATTGTGACGGTGAAGAGCAAGGCGGAGTTCGGCTTCCAGGGGTGGGAGCTTAAGTGTCACGTGCTCAAACACCTGTCCGCCTTTTGTGTCAGTCGACGCGCGCACGCGTACTAGAGTCCCAGCGTGCGTCGTCTGTTATTGTGTCAGTGTCCCTTACGATGGAACACCTGTCGCATTGTCGCGAACAGGGACAGAAAGAAAGAAAGACGAACAGAGAATGAAAGAAAAGAAATATAAAAAAGAGGTGAACCTAAGAAAAAAAAAAGGAAGTGAAGAAAAAGGGATGGAAAAGAGAAAACGAATGAATGAAAAAAAAGGAAAGAAAGAGGAAAGGTAAAAGGAAAAAAAAAAGATGGAGAGGAGAAATGAGAGAAAAAAAAGAAAGATGAAAAAGAAAAATAGGTAAAAGTGAGAGGAATGAAATCAAGGAATGAAAATAAAGGAAAAAAAAAGGAACAAGAAAAGGAAAGGAAAAAGGTTAAGATCTAAAGAAAGAAGAGAAATAAGGAAAGAAAAAAAAGGGAAAGAATATCAGATATATATATATATATATAAGTGAACATAGATATATTTTATATTTACACACGCTCTATCTCTGATATTGAGCACTTTATCCCATGAATATAGCACATCTTAAGACTATATTTCTTCATATATATATATATATATATATATATATATATATAATCACCCAGTTGCCGGTCTTTTGAACTGGAGTAGAGTTTATCCTCGTTTCCTGTTTATGTTTTCTTTTCTCGTTCTTTCTCAAGTCTGCTTCAACTATTTACTCCTAAGTTGCCATCTCTGAACTTATCTATTTATTTAAAGCAAGGCAGTAAAGACCTTAAGACGAAAATAAGAAAAAAGTAAACATTATAAATGAGCAAGAACAATAAAAGAACGAAAATTTAGTAGACTGAAAATAACGAAGTTTTTTCTCCTCAATAAGATCAGGTAGGTTCGTCTATCGCCCAGTTTACACTCCTCCACAGTCTTTAGAACATTAGTAAATGTGTTTTTTTTTGTCGTGTTATGATTTTAGGGTTAGAGTTTTCTGGTTCCTTGTAAATTTATTTCATTCTCTTTCCCTTCCAGTAATCGAGATATATATATATATATATATATATATATATATATATATATATATATATATATATAATCGGATCCACAGTACATTCAGAATCTAAGACTCTGTAGAAAATAAAACTAGTAAAACTTTTTACTCTATTAATTGGGCTATAATTTAGTCCATGTCACTTTAACTGAAAAACACATACAAAAAAAAATCATGGATTTATTACATTACTAAATTAAAATAAAATTGTCACTTGAATCATTTAAACAAGAACTCTAGCCTTTTGTCATCGCACAAAATAATCCAAAATAGTATAATTGTCAACAAATAGCATATTTTTAAAAATACCTTTCGGTCTGCATTACATTTATTTCGTCTTGGTGTTTACCTGTAAATAAAAATATTATGCTCTGAAGATGACAATTTGAAATTGTCGAAAGTACTCGGCCCAAGATCATCAATTCAGTCTGACAATAATTCAAATATAAGGATCGTGTTGTTCAGGGAATTGATAGTGAGTTAATGTCTCATTAAGTCTTGTTAACGAAGTGGTTTCGCCATTAATCACATTAAGATTTAATTAATTCTTTGTATATTTACGTTTTTATGATAATATATATTAGAATAGATTGTTATTAATCCAATAGTTTTTGAGTAAATGCTCCGTTTATTTATTACACAGTATATTTATTTATTTTCATCTGAATATTCGAGAAATCATATTAAAAAAAAATTGCGGCTTTCATCAGGACGCCTACTGAAATGCGAGTATCCACTAAAAATAACGTTTAAAGTGATATATATATATATATATAACCGATCGATGTTGGTAAAATCTTCAGGATGTAATTATGTTTACATAATCATTATATCGTGTGGGTTTTGATTTCTATATACACTTTTTTAAAAATATTGATAATAATTTGTTTGGGGTGTGTCATATTTTTATGCAAACAAATTAACGGCCACCATAAATTTTATTTGTAAATAAATCCAATCATTATAGGAAACAGAAACATATATTTGATTATCTCAAAATCTCAGATACATGAATAAATTATTATTTTACATTCATGCAAGCAATGGTTTTCTTTTAATTTTTCTCCTGTTTCTTCTTTAATCTTATTTACAACAGTTTTTTATTGCTTGCTTGAGATCTTCCTTGCTTGAATATTGTTTTTCAGATCCATATGCAGCACTTTTAATGACGGGCCACAAGTTTTCTGTTTAATTAATACCTGGAAGGGATGGGAACATTCTATTTATTTAGTGTATTCGAAACCGTTTTTGGCAAGATGGCCGATTTCAGCTTTACAGAATATAAAAGTGTATTATCTTGCATAGACCAAGCTTTACAGTTGCGATTTATACGATTAAAATCTTGTCCAACGACGTATAATCATCAGCATTTATAGTGACCTCTAAAACCAACTTTGAAGGCACCTAGAATTTTACTGCTTACAATAGAAGATCAAAAGACTTAACTACAATTTACAAAGCATACGGCCTGCCGAACGAGAGGTACTGCTTGGGGGAAGCAACCCACTCCCCGGGATTGCACATAGTATTTTTTGAAGCTTCCCCGGCATGTGCCAGGTAAGTATTTCTAATTAGGTGGAATTGGATTAGGCTCAATTGAGGGTGGATCTAGCACTAATCGGTGATGTTATCTTATTTAAATTCTTCATTGTTATTCTTAAGTTTTTCATCGTCACCGTAAATATAAGCTTTGTAGGTGTGTTTATTAATTCCATTTTTCATCTTTTTTCTTTAAGTCGTTGTATCCTTCCAGTGCCGTGTGTTCGGCAAAGGGTAGTTAAGTTGCCCAAAAGTTTACTCTACAGCGAGCGATGGATAAATTTTTGCCATTTTATATTTTTAATTATTTTTTTATTTTGCCGCCTGCACAGTAGAGTAGGGCCAGTTGGGCACCGGCTGAGAGAAAAAAGAGCACCGTTCACTCCACTAGAAATTTGGAAACGGCATGCTGTACGGCTTGGCATTCGCACCGGAAGATCCAATACGAACATTTCAGTCTTTGGCTGTCCATCTGAGGATAGTGCAGAGGATTCGGAAAGAGTTGGATGAGTCTAATGGTGATTACGAATGTACTTGGAGCGATCACTAGTGATGGCAACGTTATGCCTCCATTCATCTTCTCAAAGGCGTTAGACTCAACACAGAGGCCTACATCAATTGTTTTGAAGAAGTAATGCGTACCTGGGTGAAGAGGGTGACTATCGGAAGACCTGTGTCTGGCGACAGGACTCTGCACCATGCCACACAAGCAAGATAAAACAGTCATGGCTGTCAGACAATATCTGCGACCACATCACCCCTTATATCCTGTAACCTGACTCCCCAGACTGCAACACCCTTGATTATTATATGAGCGAAAGACCAACAAAACTCCTTGTAACACCAAGATGAAGTGAAGGCAAAGCTTATGGCAGCAGTCATCAACTTAAATAAGGATACTGCCCAGAAGAGTTGCAGGAGATTCGGAAGTTCTGTGGAGGCCATGGTTGAAGCCAATAGCGATTTTATTGAATACATTTATTCTTTAGTATTTCAAGATATTTTTTTTTGTAATTTTGATAAATATATCTGTTAAAATGAGATGACGTTGTTATTTTTCATTTTTGCGTCATTTAGACGACAATTTCTACATCGTACCCTGTACTTGCCACCACTGTCTTCAAAGTTGTCGGTTATTTCTATGAAGGTCACAACTGCTAGCCCAGTCACCAGGGCCCGTCATATATAATAGCCCTACATTCTCATTCGAAAATGACTGTTTTCATGTACATTTTCGCCCAACTTCATGTTTCTCTTTTTGATGTTTAATTAACGATGCTAGTTAGATTATTTTTTATACTTTTAACCAATGTTCTTAATATTCTGCATTCTAAAAATTTCTTCTGGTCAATATAACAATTTCATTTTACGTAAATATTTCTAAGATCGCCATTTTACTTTTTCGCAATTACCCACGTTGTGTTCCTATCAAGATCTTGCTTCTCTTTTGAGGCTAAATCTTTCTTGAAACCCACGGAAATATTTATATTACTGAGATTAATAATGAAAATATCCCCATTACTTATAATTATTTGCAATAGGATCAATAACCATCAATATTAACTATAAAGAATTTAGTTCGTAATTCTTTGTAGGTTACACGAATCGCAATATACCTGATGAAGGCCGGGGCACAATGGCCGAAAAGTTGTGATAACAATAACAATGACGAGGACACTAGTCCGAATGTCAATTAGTTAAGCGTCATACGTCATACCCGCTTGGGCAATTATGTCTCTTTCGATGCATGAATAATTAGACAGAAGATTTTCTCGCAGTAGTTTACCATTTCTTTCTGTGGTAGACTGGTTACCAACCAAGGCTATAGGAGCCAGTCTGCCCTACAATTCAACACAGAGCTGAGGTGTGTGTGTGTGTGGATGGGGGAGTAGAGATGGATACAGATATCTCTTTTCGAGTCGTTATGCGTTACACCACACCGCGTTACCGCACAGTTCGTATGCAAATACAATTTAATTTACAAAAACGAATATATATATATATATATATATATATATATATATATATATATATATATATATATATATATATATATATATTTTACAAATGTGGATTGGTTAAATGGCAGTTGCATAATGAAATCTGACATGGTGCAAGTATGAACAGAAACGGATATATTATGCACTTCTTCAGACAATCAGGGGCGGGGCGGGTAGTAAATGTGTTGCTCCGTTAAGCAATGTTTCTCTTTTCTCGGCATATCACGTCTTTCAAAATATATATATCATGTAATAAAGATAATTATTTCCCATCAGGTTTTGCCTTCATTGAATAAATTTTTGGGTTGCATTTCAAATATTGATGGAAAAAGAACAAGGGGAAAGAAAGCTTCGCACAAGAGAAGACATTAAGTAGATATTTATCATGTCACGCTACATATATATATATATATATATATATATATATATATATATATGAACAGAAAGAGATAAATAGATATAAACATAATGAGATCGATAGATATGAACAAAATGGAATAGATAGATAGATATGTATAGATTAGGATAGATAGATAGATATGTACAGATTGGGATAGATAGATAGATATGAACAGAATGGGATAGATAGACAGATATGAACAGAATGGGATGGATAGATAGATAGATATGAATGAACGGAATGATATAGATATGAGCAGAATGAGATAGATATGAACAGACTGCTCTATATTATATTGATATGTTTATCGGACAATTTCGACATCATAAAATTGTTTTTATTAATCAATCAAATGTTAAGGTCTTGCATTTGTCCTTCTGCAAACTTATATATTATTTATGGATATAATCATTTTTTCATATAAGATTTGGCTTTTCGTGTTTCGTCACTTTTCACACGTTTCCCTGCAAATTTAAAATCTAGGAAAAGTTGTCGAGGAGAGTGAGTGAAAGATATACACATGTTGGTAGAGTAGGAAAAGCCATCTTTAAAAGTCCATATGAAAAAACATCTCCCTGGGAAAAAGGCTAACGAAATATCTGTGTATGGTTTGCCGACTTAAATCAACAAACTGAAGCTCTTATGAAATCGCAACACTAAACTAGGATTAAGTTGGAAATAAAAAGGCTTTCGTATATTTCCCGAAAATCCGATTATGGGAAAAGAAGAAGAAGAGTCCAGTGAAGTGAAGCGGCGGGAATTCTGTTGAATAACTTAGATGGCCCATTGGAACTGGGCAGACTGAAATGAATTATATAAAGCATTTCTTTCTCTCTCTCTCTCTCTCTTTCTCTCTCTCTCTCACTCCCTCCCATACACACGCATACACATTTGTGTGGAAATGAAAGACATTTTTTCAAATTTCTCACTTTTTTTCTTGTGATGTATTGATGCCTATTTATTTATATCGCTATCTCACTTTTCATATCTATCTATCTATCTATCTCTTCGTATCTATCTATCTATCTATCTATCTATCTATCTATCTATCTATCTATCTATCTCTTCGTATCTATCTATCTATCTATTTCTTCGTATCTATCTATCTATCTATCTATCTATCTATCTATCTATCTATTTCTTCGTATCTATCTATCTATCTATCTATCTATCTATCTATCTATCTATTTCTTCGTATCTATCTATCTATCTATTTCTTCGTATCTATCTATCTATCTATCTATCTATTTCTTCGTATCTATCTATCTATCTATCTATCTATCTATTTCTTCGTATCTATCTATCTATCTATCTATCTATCTATCTCTTCTTATCTATCTATCTATCTATCTATCTATCTATCTATCTAATGTAGCATAGATAATGGGTATGTCCCCATTCACATAAATATTGTAGTAAATACTGTATGTTGGTCTGCAGTTGGAGATTCATTATGGAATTCACTTCACTCACTTCTAACAGTTGACTACTTCTACGCACCGCCGGCGAATCTTATATGTGTGGTGTTCGTGTCCTAAGTATTATCGTTCATTACTAACCTTCGTTTGATCATTTTATTCAGTAATATTCCCTTGGTTACAATACTATCTATCTATAGAACGTTAAAAAGGGAAATAGAATATATCCATTATAGCGTATCTATATGTACCCGTGTGATAGATCTGATAGATTGTTTATATTGGTGAATTCGTAATCCCTTCCAGAAAAAAAATTATATATATATGTGTGTGTGTGTGTGTGTGTGTGTGTGTGTGTGCGTGTTCTTCAATTTCCAGGCACGTCATTAAATAGCAAACATAATGTTTTTTTTTTGTTTTTGATGAAAAGTCGTAGTTGTAATTGGTGACTAAATTTGGGTCATTTAGCCTTTACTTTCTAATGCCTAGTTCAATGACTTTGTACTGTGACCATCAATAGTCGTTATTATTTCGTACAAGTGAACCTTCTGTCGAGTTACACGATGGAGGAGGGGGGTGTAAATAATTCGCTAAAATAACCACGATCAACACCCCCGCCTCCAAGCGAATTACGAAACTCTAAGCAGCAATGAAATCACTGATGTGTGTGTGTGTGTGTGTGTGTGTCGCTAGGAACTCTATGCTCATTTCGCTTTGTTCTGGTACGAAGAAAACTTTTAAATCAGAGTTAATTATTGAAACTGCCCACTGTGAATTTCCTGGAATATATTTATGGGTGGATTTTCTTCTGTGTCATTTTATTGTTTTAATAATTGGCATCTTTAATATTTCCCCTTTCTTCTCGCTGTGTGGCATATTTTAAAACAACGGCGACAAAAAAAAATAAAAAAGAACAAAAGCATTGGGAAAATAAATGAAATCTGTTGAGCGTTTGCGTCTAGACTCTGTGGACGCCAGAAAACTTTTCAAATTTTAAATTTAGCATTCCTAAATCTTCAGCGTTTTCTATTAGTGCATTATAATCAAGTTTTCATATATTTTTTCTCCTCCTCCACACACACACACACACACACACACACACACACACACACACACACATATATATATATATATATATATATATATGTGTGTGTGTGTGTGTGTGTAGCACAGATAATCGATCCATTGGTATATAATCCTGGTGGACCCTAGTAATATTAATTATTAAAACTGATCCATATATAGCTCGATGTATTTATTATAACGTTGCATATGTATATTTTGTATAAAAAAAAACAAACAAAAATTACCTCAACATAGAGGATAGTCTATTTCAAGCCGTTCTGTATGCGGCTATATTCAGCCCCTAAGTATCTATCTTGGAGCATTGTTTAAATTTATTTTCAATGACAGTCCTCCACTGAAGTGAAGCGGTCTGGGATTTGATTGTAGTTTAATATCAGTTCCTACTATGCGGAATTTCTTATACAGGCCTCGAATGTGTTTTTCTAGGATTCACAGTAAATAATTTTTTTTTTTTTTTTTTTACTACAGGTGTTTCTTTTACTACAGGTGTATTCACCTGGTATAAGATATCTTACGCCCTCACCACTCGCTAACACAAACCCATTCTCAATAACAAGGCGTCTACTAGAGGAGGACTGATATTAAAAAATAAATTTAAAACAATGCTCTGTGACAAAGACACTTTAGGGACTGATGATAGCTGCGCACAGAACGGCTTGAAATAGAGTATCTCTATGTTGAGGTAATTTTTTGCTGTAATATATATATATATATATATATATATATATATATATATATATATTCCATCCATCAATTAAAAAACATCACTTCAGTCTGAAGTTCCTGAAGTTGTTGAATTTAGTTTCGTTGCTGAAAAGGGAGCAACGAAATGCATTTCATAGAATCAAGATTAAGAGGAAAGCAAAAAACGCAAGAGAGTTCCATAAGTGAGTAGTGTGAGAGAAGAAAATATTAGCATAGAACCCACGGTTACATCTGGTCATTTCAACTGTAAAATGATGAGACCTTGCCTCTAATCTATTACTGTGCATAAATTCATAAAGTCTAAGTACGAAAGAGGAAAGTTCATTAGAACAATTACCAAAATAACGTTACGGCGATGGGAAAGTGACTGAAGCTGAGATGCTAGGTTAGGATCGATAACATTGCGGATGATCAAAATACATAACAGAAGCACCAGATCAGATGGGACAGCAGTATTCAATGGATGGATGAACGGTCGATTTATAAATGCGTAAGATAAATTTTATCGAAAAAAATGTCTACCACGACACGGCGAATCAACTTTCGTTGCAGCAGACATTTAACTTTATCTCAGTTTTAAATACGTAATAATCGACATGAATTTACAAATCCACTGATTGCTAAGAAATTTGTTGTTGTTATTTTTAAGAAACGAAGTGTGAATCAAAAAAGGAAACAAAGTTCTGAAAAACATTAACTGAAATCTCATCAAAAATGAATTCCATGTGAATGAATACATTTTAGGTAACAATATCATTTGTCATCTGTCTATATTTCTGAAATAATTTATTGTAACTTTTTACAATATTTACATTGGCAAATTGGCTGTTGGCAAATTCTCGACGTTTCGGCCGTGTACGCTCCGGTCTTCTTCAGGTAATATACGTTGGGATTTCGAAGCAAACCCTTTATTTTTTTCCACAGGGGAGGGGGTGTAGATTGTTCCAGTTCCACATGCCATGCCTTTTCTGGATTCTTCAGTTTCAGTTAATTCTATTTAGTGACTCAACTCTCCTCATTTGTACTGACATTGTTCTTGAAGACAGTAAATTATCGCTAAATTTTATTTGTCATCGTGAAAAAGAAATCACTACATTTCAGGAGGTTCATGATATTTAAAATTGTTTATCTCTTTGAAACCTCTTGAAACAACACCGGAAGCCATATGCAACGGCCAGTTCTTGGTTTGATTGTTGCTTGATGTTTCATCCACTCTGAATAGATTTTCATTCATGTTTGTAATCAAAGAAAAATCTATTTCTTTTATGGTTAATAAATCCGATTTGTAAAGCGTAGAATATTAATAAAAACAAAGATAGCATCTAAGTGGAAAACTAAAGTGTAAAATAATATTTAATACCCAGCTGACAGTTTTGGGGTATAAATGTCAATATAAGAAAAACAACATTGTCTTCTGGTTAAAATCTACATCACTCACTCAAAACACACTTATCTACGTATACTTATATGCTTGCAGTCCATGGCCTAAGGATGAAAATGCATTTATTTTGCACAGCAAACATCTATTTTTCAACACGGTCACCTTCAGTGTCAATGCACTTAACCCAGATCTTCTCCATACATCACGCGTAACGAGTATTACACAGTGAGAATCTCAGTAAAAAAAAAAAAAATCCAATTATTACCTCAGGCTACAGACATCTTGATCTGCCCCCGCATGTACAGCAGTAGAAATAGCAAGGCTGAAATTAATTTCACACGCAAGCAATTCACATGAAATTCTGTGGGTGTAATCTACATATTTATTAGACATGTATGCACTCATAACGTGTATATATATATATATATATATATATATATATATATATATATATATATATATTTCCCTCAGTACCTTTCCTTTGGGATGGGGGGATGAGGTTGGGTTTCATTACCCGGGACCTGAGACGTTCCCCAGAAGGGAAAGTACCGAGGGACTACTGAAAATTATGCATATATACATTATGATAATGATCAGCTACTTGTTTTCGAGTACACTCATCTGTTGGTGCAGTTAACCAATCCCTGTTACAGACGCCTGCTCAGGCATATTTCTGTTTGTTCAACACCCACAGAGCCGACGTGTGGTTTATACTGCAACTATGCTAAACAGATCTTAGATACAGTTTCTAGGAGAGATTGTATCATTTGGCGTGATCCACTGTTTGGAGAAAGTCAGTACGCTCAACTCCTCGGTCACGATGACTTGGGATTTCGTGCTAGCACAACCATCGTCAGCCTTCGTAACTGTTCGTAAGCGAATATAACGAATTCGACTGTAATTAGAACTCTTCTCTCCGATTTCCAATTCTGAAACGTTATCCATTTCACCACCCGCACATCCAACGTTACAGAACCTGGTATTATCAAGCGGTCAACCATGTTGGCACTGACCAGGCTCAATGTTGCTTAACTTCGGTGATCGTATGAGAATCGATGTTTTAATGTGATATGACCATAAGTCAATATGAAATGAAGCAGCCCTACTGTAGCAATCCATTGAAGTATTAGATATTTTCAAATGTAATTGAAGTCGAAAGAGGCTTCATGCCACATGACATACAGCAGTCGTCGTCAGGGAATTTCACTCTAAATAAATATAATCCGCGGCAGTTCTGTATATAAAGAGTTGCTAAAAGCTACAAGAAAATGTAAATAATTTGTTTTTTTCTTAATGGAAATACAAAAAAGAAAGAGAAAGTATGTTTTTTTTAGACGCGCGATGTGAGAAACAGTAAAGATTGTACGAGTGTAAAAAGAAAAATAAATTAAAAAATAAACGAAGCGATTCGCACTTTAGAAAGAAGGAGAATAAAAAAACTAAAATAAAACTAAAACCTAAAAATAATAACAGGAAGGAAAAGAAAATCAACACACCTGACATTCCGCGGCGAAACTTAAACCGTCCGTCTCGTATCATCAGTTCAAGGTAAAGGTAGGAGTTATCCTGAAAAACAGAAAAAAAAAAAAATCAAATCAACTAAGTCGATGGTAGACGTGTTGATAAAATGACATTTAACAGAGGCTCCATGAATTTCTCCTTGTCGGACATAATCACACACGCACGTCCACTAATCTACATGGCCACACACACACACACACACACACACACACACACACACACACACACACAACTTACGCACCTGTTGCTGGAATGCGGTCAAACGATAGAAAACCGAACAGCCTTTTTGCAATGTCTCCTTCAGATATTAGCGAAAATAGTTTTTTTTGTACTGCTGAGTGGTCGAAATGGTAGTGAATATTTTAAGTTCCTAAATGTCAAGATTCATTCGGCTTTCAGTGCGTTATTTTTAAGGGAAGCTGGAAACCTAATAGTGCCTAACAATTTTTAAATTTCATTTTAATAATTTAAAGACACCCCCGACGCCTTCAACAAATTTGTTTTATCCTCCAATTATTAGTACTCAACTCGAAGTAAAAGCTCGGATTTAGGTTCGAAAGTTTTTACCACTACAGTATAAATGTTAAGATCGATAGAACACAAATTGCAATACGACCGACAAGAAATAAAAAAAAACCTCATACATGCAAAATGCAATGTCAATCATTATCTCCTCGATTCCTCCATTTTTTATTGTTCTAGATCCTTAATAATAATTCTCTTTATTTCTTATTCTTTCATCCTCAGTAACCTCTTAATGGTTTTTCTGCCTTGATTGGGGTGAAATGATTAAAAAAAAATCTTACATGCTGGTTATGATTATGCCTAGATAAGAAAGGCCGAAAATTTGGGGAGACTGAAATTTGAAACATTTTTAAATTAATTTTTTTTAATAAATAACTTTTGCCTTTTTATATTTTCCTCCCTTTTCTGCGCATGTGTAGTTACGTCAACAGAAAGATCACTTTGGTCTAATGTGTGTCTCTGTAAGCAAGGCTTTATTTTTCTTTTTTTAACTAAAGCACAATCAATTCACTCAGATTATTTTCTCGAAAGTATCATATCTGGTCAATTTTGTATCCGAAACATAAACAAAACAATTTCTAAAGAATTAAATGATTTATTTTTAATCCGATATTTTTATTAATTAAACGTTATTATAGTGGACACTTTGTTTTTTAAAGAGACGCGCGATTTTTATTTGTTAAACAAGATATATTACGTCTGTCGGTTTGAACATTATGTATGCATATATATGTATGCATATATATATATATATATATATATATATATATATATATATATAATCGTAAGCATTCGTTTATCTCGCGAGATAAAGGTAGCGCCCTGTTTGGGGAAAAACAGTCCCTTGGGGGTGAGAACGGAGTGACCTGTCCATGGCGTAAGGCTTTCCATTTCCACCCCCACTTTCGGCCGTACCGACAAGATTCGAAGGAATACAGGCCATGGCATTTGAAGACGTCTTGGCTCCTGGAGTGGTCGGAAGTTGTCACTTTTGACAACTTTGCAAAGTCTATCCAGTTTTGAGTCCCGTAAAAAAAAAAAAAAAAAAAAAAAAAAAAAAAATATATTTGAAAATTGGAAAAGTGCAATAAAAATAAAAATAGGGAGACTTTGTTGGAGTCGGGTCGGTGGTATTTAATAAAACTTAATTTGGGTGAATTCTTGCTGCCTAATTCTATCTATCTATCTATCTATCTATCTATCTATCTATCTATCTATCTATCCAAAACCCTTCATATCTATCTGCCCTTGATGACTATTCTCTCTACCAGCACGTTAATCTTTTCCTCACTTTATCTACAATTGTCCTGTCACTCTGTTCTTACAATGTGTGCACGTGTGCGTGTCTCCAAGAGCAGCTGTTCTGATCTAGAAAGAAAATTTGCCATTATTTCCCGCCAACACCTGGTGAACCCCTTTCTTCTTCTTCTTCTTCTTCTTCTTCTTCTTCTTCTTCTTCTTCTTCTTCTTATTATTATTATTATTATTATTATTATTATTATTATTATTATTATAACAACAACAACAAGTATTTCTAGCAGAAAGCGATGACTATAAAATAAACACCAATTGTTAGAGTGTGTTGTCCATGGCGTCCACGAACCCGTTGTGTTGTAGTCTACTGTACATCCAATCCACGCGTGTCTCTTTCATGGTGAAAACTTTCTAACTTTTCACTCGGCAAGATGAAACATTAGTTCTATGCGTGCTGACGCGAAACGATTTTCCCTTCAGTTGCGTGTGGAGGTTTGATGATTATTTACATTATTCGGACTATTGTCCTCATCTTTGTCGCCATATTTATTACAATATTATTATTATAGTACGCTCCGGCCTTCTTCAGGTGGTTGGAATGTCGAACTTAACCCTTTATTTCACTCATTGGAGTAGACTGTTCTAGTTCCACGTGCCATGTTTAATGGATGCCAGTTATCAATTATCTCCTGTTAATTTCCCTCTGAAAGTTCTCCACTGCCTTAACCGGGTACTGAACTCACACTCTTTGGGAAATTAACAGGAGATATCTGACATCCATTAAACATGGCACGTGGAACTAGAACAGTATACCACAGTGAGCGAAATAAAGAGTTAAGTTTGGCATTCCAACCATCTGAAGAAGGCCGGAGCGTACAACGGCCGAAACGTTATAATAAATATGGTGACAAAGATGAGGACAATAGTCCGAATAATGTAAATAATTTACATAACACATCATCTCAGAAATATAGACAGATATTAGGTTTGATAAAGTTGCGCAGCCAAGCTGATCCCGCCTTTCCAGAACTGAAACAAGTTTCGCAATTATTATAAATGCTGTTCTTTTATATTTGATATCTTGTAAACAAGGGCATTTGACTACGTCAAAAACGTCGTTACAATGCCCGAGACGCATTTAAAATTAAGAAAGAAAAGCAAATGGCCCAGTGGATAAAATCATTGGTTGAAATAATCAAAGAGTTGAGAAAAAACTTGTAGAGTTGAGTTATTAAAGGGAAATAACTGAAACTGAGATATCCAGAAAAGGCATGGCACGTGGAACTAGATTAATCTGCCCAGGTGGACAAATAAAGTGTTCGTTTCGAAATTCCACCGTATGTGACCTGAAGAAGGCCGGAGCGTACAACAGCTGAAACGTTGTGAATGTGAATATCAAGATGAGCACAACAGTCCGAACAATTTAAATCCGGATTGCAATAACTGAAATATTTCATATCATTTAATCGGTCCTTTTGAGGTTGTTCTGTACCAGAATATGCGACATTTTTCACTAATCGATCAGGGATTGAACTCACAGCACCCGTGAAACACTATCTGCTTATTCATGTCTTTTATCGCGTTGTGCTGTTGGAAAAGTATGTTTGTCTTAATCATGTAAAACTTGAACCTTAAAACTCATGTTAAATACAGACTTTTAAGTAAGCGGTCTATCCCCATGTCTGAAAATAGAATATTTTACAAGTATTTTAATCAGATATGAACACAGTGATTTTTATGTAAAAGCCGCTATTCCAATATACAGTGAAATTGGCAGATGAAGATCGACTTTGAAAAAAAAATGAGAAATTCAAAGATCGCATAATCTTGCTTTCGAAATTTCCCAATCAATATATTGGATATTATTTCAGATTTTGATACGATTCGTAATATTTCTTCATAATAAAAGAACGGTGCCTACGCAGTGCACACAATATATCTGGATAAATAGAAATAAATACACGACGAAAATAAAGCAGGA
This sequence comes from Acanthosepion pharaonis, assembly GCA_903632075.3. Lineage (NCBI taxonomy): Eukaryota > Metazoa > Mollusca > Cephalopoda > Sepiida > Sepiidae > Acanthosepion > Acanthosepion pharaonis. The sequence goes on along the minus strand of CAHIKZ030003327.1, from coordinate 2,448,190 downwards.
GCCAAAAGAATGGAGGATAAGTTAAAGTAATTCTGTGTTGAATTGAGAGGAGAGAGAAAAAAAAATGGATGGCTGTATACAAAACCTTTCGGAAGAATTGAGACGATCAACAGGATTGATTTTAGAAACGCATTCTAAATGTCCAATAATCTGTCGTTAGGAAGAAAATAATTATTAAGAATTTTGTTGATTTTTCTGTTGGGGCCGTGAATCAATTTCTCAGAATTTAAACAATTTAGAATATCCTGAAATTTGTGCATAAGTGAAAAAAATTCCATCTGAAACATTTACGATAAACAAAAGTTGAACATATAATGATAATAAAACAACAACAACAACAATAAAAAAAAACAATAATAATAATAATAAAAATGCAACAACAATAGTAATATCATTATTAATAATAAATTGATTGGAAAAGGTTCCGATATTCCTGGTAGTCCATGCCTTAAAAAATACAAAATATTGAACTCACAAGTACAGCTCACACATTACGAAGAGCTTTATCTATGAAAAATGTGTGTGATCTTAGTATTTTTGTTTTCTTTTACAAAAATGATCAGTGGAAAATGTCATGACGCCATTTCTGAACTTAGGTCTCTGGTTAGGCCCCGGAAGGAAATGTGTATACAACAGAAATCAATGAATTTTTTACAAATATTTTCATGGCAACTGCTCTGACGAGCTATT
>CAHIKZ030003327.1:2415000-2442500 GCA_903632075.3 Acanthosepion pharaonis | reverse complement strand
GTAAGAATACAAGTGTTTGAATTGGCATCGCTCCTATTTTAAACAGTGAAATTAAGGTCAACCGGCCTTACTAAAGAAAAAATTATCTCCGAACGGAAATCAAACCTTTATTAATTTTTCCCGCGGCCTAGCTGGCCGGACACATTTCAGCTAAAGGAGAGGAAATGGGGGAAAAAAAATTAATGCAGGTTTGATTCATCTCGGGAGGCACATTTTTCTCGATTTGTAAAACCGGTTGACATTAATTTCACTGTTTAAAATAAACACGTTTTCCCACAGAAAAAAAAAGTTTATAGAAATAGGTAATAAATAATGTCGAATTAAAAAGAAAATTCAGTTAAAATTTACTTTGTTTATATAAAACCAGCAAATATTGATTACCAGAGGACCCAACTGAGAAAAGTTCAACTCTTAAAGTGTTAACTGAGACTTGCTTTTGAGATCTGGCAGTTAATTGAATCAGGATCATAAAATCATGGTAAACACCACGATCTTGTCATTAGCTTCATAGTATGGGCTTCGCCAGGTCTACATACGGTTTTTGAATTCAGCGTTGTCCTTCTCCTAGACTGTTTACCAACCAAGGCTTATGAAGCCAGCCTTCTGTACTATTTACTCATATTTAGAAATTTTGAATTCAGATCTCTCCTTCTCCTAGACTGTTTACCAACCAAGGCTTATGAAGCCAGCCTTCTGTACTATTTACTCATATTTAGAGATTTTGAATTCAGATCTCTCCTTCTCCTAGACTGTTTACCAACCAAGGCTTATGAAGCCAGCCTTCTGTACTATTTACTCATATTTAGATTTTTTGAATTCAGATCTCTCCTTCTCCTAGACTGTTTACCAACCAAGGCTTATGAAGCCAGCCTTCTGTACTATTTACTCATATTTAGAGATTTTGAATTCAGATCTCTTCTCCTCCTCCTCCTCCTAGACTTGCCACCTAAGGCTAAAGGACCCCATCTGGAAATTCATAATGTCTTCTCCCTGCTGGGAAAGAAGAGTTGAATTCATAACCATTTTTCCCAAGTGAATTCTCGACTGGAATTCGAACTCGCTTCTCAGATTCCTTAAACAGAATCGCCATCTATTATTTCATTGTGCCTCCATGATACTCTACCATAATCTAAAGAAGTGATTTTAGTTCATTGACGAAAAAGGAAATGCAGGTTCGATTTATGTCGAGGGGCACCTTGCTCTTTAATGAAGATTTCTCGTTTGCTAGACAGATTGATATTCATTTCATTGTATAATTCCGCAGCGATATCAACTCAAATACCTGTAAGAACTAAATAATTAAACTTTATAGTAATAAAATTCCTGAAGATGTTACTGGGTTTGAAATGGGAAACATATGCATATATGTGTGCATCAAATTTCTAGTTGTTTTTGTAGGAATTGGTGGTGACGGTGCGTGTATTTATTGTTGTTTAGATAAACATTATTAATGTTGGGATAAATTCTATGGCTGATGAAGAAATCGTGTGTATCGGGAATTGGGGTCTACGTGGGTGTGTTTGTTTAGGGTTAATTCTGTTATTATTATTATTATAACGTTTGCGGAAGAAAATATATATATATATATATATATATATATATATATATATATATGAATGAATAAATTACAGAGATTATGTCTGCTAATTTTTAACAAAATCCGTTCATACTCACCAATAATCTTCCGTGTATCGATGTTGAAAGATGACAGAAATGTGCTATAGCTGATTAAATTTCTTTTATTTTCATTTCCCAAGTAATATATGTATTATATTAATGAACAACATATAACTTTCTATTACTTGCAACCTGGAAAGTACTTGGGCGAATGAAAATAAAATAAATTTTAACAGCTATAGCACATTTCTCTCATCCTTTAACATCAATGTACGGAAGGTTATTCGTAAGTATGAACGGATTTTGTTAAAAATTAGCAGACATAATGTCTGTAATTTATTCAATCAGACATATATATATATAACGTATGAATACATAATTATTTGTATAAAATATTATCTACTGTATTAGAGGGCGCCAGAATTTGTTATGAAAGGTATACATTACAAGGATCAAATATTATTTCTCCTTTGGTAGCATGCAAACATAAATCATATTAGCGTTTGTGATGTACTTTATCGATGCGTTTGTATGTTAACGATCTCGTATGTTTGTGAACTCCCAAAGGAGGACGAGAAGAGGCGAGACTTTGAGTTATTGCATTCTAGTAAACTTGTCTCTTCGTGGCTTTAGTTATTTACTTACTCAGCTCAGTCCAAATGAAGGAGGTGGAGAAAAAAAGAGGGCGTTGTTTTATCGTCTGCCCCCGAACAAGATCATCAAAGTAAAAAACCAAAAATTGATTTCCTTTTTTCATCTTAGTTTTCTAAATATTATCTTTCTTATTTTTTTTTGTTATTTTGCGAAGAGAATCATATAACTTCAATCTTCTTGGCTTTTGATAGTTGGCAGCGTTCGTTTGTTGTCCGATCAAACAACATTTCATTTCTCATCTTTGAGGCGCGGTGTTTTTAAGTTAAAGAATCGTTAATCTTCAATCGAGTTTTTAGTGTTAGAACAATGATTTTATTCCATTTCAACGCCATATTTGGAACAACCACAATGTCCCAACGCCTGGGGTTACTTTTTTCTTCTCTTATAATTTTATTTATTTATGTTAAGACTAGTTTCTGAAATGTATTGACTAAATTTAAGTTAGCAGTGATCAACAGGATAAAGTTACTAAGTTTCATCTTAAATCCACCCCCCACACTTAATAATGGAGGCACGATCGAGTTCGTTACACCGCTTACATATGTAACTTGCTAATCATCTCCCCCCACCCGAAGCACCAAGGAGACGGAATTAATCACAAATGGGCTTTCGAATACCGAAATAATATTTTTTAAATCTTTCACCCCAAGTAAGGCGGTAATGCTACTCGATCTCAGGGGGTTACAGGGGGGAGTGAATGGGGTGGATTGAGGAAAGGGCGAAAAAGAAACAGGGTTCAAGAAGACAGAAGATGGCGATTGATATTAAATGCTTGAAGATTGCAGTTATCAGGGAAGCAAGAAATGGGGAAGAAGTTACACAGTCGCAAGTGCGAGAAAAGAAAGTCTTAGTGATTAAGTGGTAGCATCTAGCTAGTTCAACAATATAACGTTGGGACCTAGTTACCATTGTTGTATAGCACGCTTAGATTCATGTGTTCGGGCCACCAGGGTAAAAGGAATGCTAAACAAATGATTAAAAAACAGGAAAATTCCGTTAGCAACAAAAGAAAGAATGTTGAAGTGCAATGTAATATCAAAATCCTCCTGTATGGAAGTGAATACGAGATAAAAAAAGAAAAATTGTGGTAAAAGAAATGTGGTTTCTGCAGAATAAGGCTTAGAATTTTATGTATGAAACACACGTGAGAGAAGGAAAAAGCTTTTAGGGAAATGGGATAAAATAGGACAGTTTACTTAGAATCAGAAAGAGTTGACATTTTTGGGACGAAAGAGAAATTGAAAAATCACAGGGAAAACAATAGAAAGCAATTTACTTAATGAGTTCATGGAACTGGATGGTCGAACCGGGACTGCGAGGGATATTAAGGGAACAAACACTGCTTAGAGCTAAAAAGGTTAGGTAAATGTGGAGAGACATGATCACACACTTTCAGAGGAGACTCGGAATATGAAAGAAAAGCTTGGCAAAGGTCGCTATCGCCCTAATAAATAATTAGAATAGGACTTAAAGTCGGGTGATGTTGCGCCGAAATGAAATACAGCTACTCAGTCTGATACCCAAAATTCTGAAACATAAATCTTTCCGAAAACCGAACATTTTTTGTAAATAGATACATTTTACAGAATTCCCTTTCCTTTTTTTCTTTTACGAATCTTGATTTCCTATAATTTAGCAATTTTCAACTAAACTTACTTATTGTTCTAATACCAGGTATAAGTTAAATAGCCACAAAGAACAGTCTCTCGAGGCATGAGTGGCAGTCAGCCTCAGAGAAGCACAATTTAAAACTGTGGAAAGCAACGAGAGATTATTTCACTATCTTTCCTAAGAAGTCATGACAATTCACATATTAACCCTTTCCCCGCCAATTATTTTTGGAAAAACGTTTCATTTTCAGACGATTTTTTTTTTTATTTGTTTTTAATGTAATAACTAAGAAACTATGGCACCTTGAAGTACCCGAGCGGGTGGCTAACATCTCTACCAGACATATGAGTTACCGATTGTGACTCGTTTCAAGTTCAGAAAGGCATAAAAAGAATCAAGATCGACGTATAAACACATCTGTAGCTGCTTTTTGAAGATTATGTTTAGGACGTGTTTATTCAGTCGTGTCTGAAAAAGACACTTTCGGTAAAAAAACTTATATACACGTTAACGTCAGGGAAGGGGTTAAATAACGTCAGGGAAGGGGTTAAATAGCGGAAAACAGTGGGTGTCTACGGGAGCCTACATCTTTAAAAAATATGCTTCTAAAAAGAAGCTTTTTATTTTAATCGATTCAGTGACAATTTACATACATTGGTAAAGTGAGTGCATTTATCTAACAATAGGTTAGCCTACCCTATATACGATGACAATATGTGAAAAAAAAAAAGGCGGCGTCAGTTTAAACAGAGGTCAAGAGGATGTGGGTTGAAATTTTCTCTAGATTTTATGCACAATATTAATTGCCTTTTATAGTAATGAAGGCCATAGAATATATTTTCTGGAAATTTAGTCGCGCTAATCTAGGAGAGAGAAAAAAGTGGGATGTTTTAACAAAAAATACCACTGAAGCTTATTTCAGAAAACCAGACACTGTGAAAGAAATTTGTACTGGTTCGGGATAAAAAATATACTTTCAGTCATTCGTAAACCGTTCATTGATAACCATACTTTAAAAAAAATCACCATTTACACTATTTACATTGTTCAAATTATTGTACACGCCGGCTTTTTTTCAGGTGATATACACATGGCCCAGCGTTGGTTGAAGTAATCCATTAACTTGAACCAAAGGGTTGCGTGTTCAATACCTGATCACAACATAGGTGAACAAAAACTTGTATAGTTGAGTTACTAAAGGGAAATTACTGAAACAGAGATATCGGGAAAAGGCATGATATGTGGAACTAGAACAATCTACACCCCATGAGCGAAATCTTATTCACCTGATGAAGGCTTCAGCGTATAACGGGCAAAACGTCGTGAATATGTCAATGAATATGAGGACAACAGTCCGAAAAATGTAAATAGTGTAAATATCTATATATAATATAGAGTAAATAGTGTAAATAAGGAGGTTCACCCTCCTTCCCGATCTTTTGATTAAGTGTAGAGGTTTATCATTTGTTTCCGGTTCCTTCTAAAGTCTTTCACTTTCAGTAGATCCTTGCGTCTTAGTAGCATTATCACCTTGCTTGGAGTGAGTTGATTAATTAAAGTGATTTCATCGATTCTCTTCTGATTTTAATCCCACTTCCTTACTTGGAACAATCGACTGTCATTTTGTCACAAGGTTCATTAGAGTTTCACTGTCCACAAAAAAAAAAGCCACTTTCACATTTCTTTACTTTTCGAGTTTAACAGAAAATGTCCTCTGTCGCCATTAATATCTTTCTTTTCATCCTGATTCTCTTTTTGTTAATTTTTCATTCATTCAATTGAATTCTGATATTTGTTTATTTCAGAAATTCCTTTACATTTTCTTTTTATTTCTATTCCACTTTGCCTTTATTCTTTCTATTTTCTTCATTCGTCGTTTTTAAGCAAATCACTTTCTTTCTCTTGCTGACAAGGTTTATTTTTCATTGTCTTAAACGGTTCAGCTTTTTCCTGTTTGCTTTTATGATACAACTTTCTATAAATCTTTCTTTCTTTTTTCTTTCTTTTTATCTCAATTATTTCTATTGTTTTATTATCTTTTAATCTATTAATCTTTCGCCTTTTCTTTTTCTTTTAATATTTCCTCTTTTTCCACATTTTTCTTTCTATTTTATTCAACTTTTTCTCTGGATTCTTTGCATTATTCTTTTGAGGTTTGTTGACATATGTCTTTTAATAATTTTACCAAATTATTTCTTATTTCTTCATTCCTTGTTTTGACTTTCAGATTTCTTCATTTTCTTTTCATATATATCTTCGGCTTTTACTCCTTTTGATTTATTTGCCATTCTCTGTAGATTTCTTCACCTTCTTCCTATTTTCCTTCAATTTATTCCTTCAAATTTATTAGTTTTGACTTTTTTGGTTCCTTCAAAATTTTCTCCAGGATTTCTTCACATTTTCTTTCTTATTTATCTGCCTTTGACCGATTAATAAACATTCTTTCTTTCTTCCTTTCTTCACCTTTTCCTTTTTTCTTTCTTTCTTTTCCATCACTTTTTCTTTTTTCGCTTCTTTCTTTCTTTCTTTTCCATCATTTCTTTCTTTCTTTCTTTCTTCAAGCGCAGTTATCCATCCAATCATTTTTCATTTCTTCGTCTCGTTCTTTTGTAAATGTCCTTCCTGGACCCGTCAGTGGTGAGGGTTCTCCAATTAAAACCAAGTGACGTGAGATCTCGCCCGAATTTTGCGTGACTAATTGACACGTTCCCATTGGATGAGAGCAAGATGAGATGAGGTGTGGCGAAATAAAAGAGAAGAAGAAAACTAGAGTATGTCACGAAATAACAGTTTGTGTCTCCGACTCATACCTCACCCACCCGCAGCTCTCCTTCTTCTGGACTTTTCCATCTCAAGTCTTTCCATTAGTATTTTGTTCTTTAGCCTAGAAACGGTTCCTCCCTCTCACATAAGCACCTATGTTTAAAAGACACACTTGTCCGCCGATACCATTTTTAAGGAGATGCCTACTGTATCGAGTTAGTTAGCAATATGTTTCACTAAGTGTTGCATGATTATGGCCTTGTGTCAGATAAATCCGAGTTTAATAAATGAATTCCAATACGATGGCAGAGCTTTTTTCTATGAACATTCAGTCACACATGTTCTTTGCTAAGATATATATTATTTATTTAATTGGACCTCTTGATGTAGGCCGGTTGACATTAATTTAGCTGTTTAAAAAAATAAATAGAAACAGGGATATCATCTCAAACACAATAAAATAAAAATATAGTTTATTGAAATTGTTAATTGGAGAGTCGAATTCCAATTCAACGTTGGTTTCGTTGTATTCCCTTACACACAAATAACCTTGGGACAGGTAGGACTCCATCTCTCCTCCCAGCTATGGGTTAATTAGTAAGACTTGTATCACTTGTTTACCTATTGTTGCAACATTTTGTAAAAAAATACTTGAGTGTTTTGCTGTTGCCTTTTCTCCAATCTTCCGTACGGAGTTTCCCTTCTCTTAGACGAGATGCCACTCAAGGCTATAGATTCCAGTCTACATTACTATTTAACCGACAACTGGGGAGACAAGAGATAGATTTATACCTTTCTCAAAAGAGTATGTGCGAAACGCAACAGACTGCGCACGAATTTGAACTCGACTGATTGAATTCATTTTCTGCGCAGATAACTGTTTCGCAACCGGCTCATACCCTCGTTAATGGTATTTTGTATCGTCACATGTTGGAAAGATTCCCTACTTGTTATCTTATCTCTATAGTTTACGGCCACATCAAGTTTAATCCCCAGTTGCTGTACGATCACCTAAGTTAAGCAACGTTGAATGTGGTCAATACCTAGATAGGCCACCGCTTGTAAATACTTCGTAAGATTCTGTTGTTGATTTTTATCCCTGACTATGTTTACTGCTACGTTATCTAGTATTAGTCCAAAATGTTTGTAACATGTTTCTTTTGATATCTGTATGTCTGTATATATATATATATATATATATATATATATATATATATATATATATATATATATGAGCAATTGACGTATTTTTTTTTATTCTGATACTATTTTGTATTACAATAAAAATTCTGTTTAGTCACTATACTATTACTTCTGGCGTCATTCGATATGAAGCTACTAAGATAATTAAAATCTGCCCTTTTGCTCAGACACTGTCTTCAGTAGAAGTTAGGATGAGCCAGCTGTTTTGATATTAAAATATATTCAATTTAAGACATATTATTGGCGTTCATAATCTTAACAACGAATACGATACTGTGTTGGTGACAGACTTAAAAGGAAAGTTGAAAAAACTCTTAGACAAGTTAGTAAAGCAAAAATGAAGAAAAACCTAATTATTAAGTGTAAGATAACAAAAAATGCAGGGTTGTCAGCAAAAGAGAGAGAGAGCGCCTAGTTGTGAACTACATATTGGGAACGTCAAAATGAAGCAGGTACAGAAATTTAACTGAGTCGTGTAGTAACAGATGAAGGAAAACGTCATACAGAAATCCGAAATGGCATAGGAACAGCAAAAGATGCCTTCTAAATCTAAGCAAAGTAATAAGAGATAGAAACATATTGTTAGAAAAAAATAAAAAAATATATTAACTAAAAAAGTAAAGTCTAATCACCTATATGGTTGTAAAAGCGACGATGAAAATAACATGGACTGAACATGTGTATGAAGAGGAAGTTTAAAAAAAAATAGAACATATAAGGAAACTTATACGAACAATCTGAAAGAGAAAAATGAAATTTCAAGGATATAGAATCGGGAAAGACGGCCTAGACAATATAGCAGTCACAGACCATATTGAAGCTAAGAGAAGTAGAAGGAGCCAGGTGTGTCTACGAAACTATTTTTTGTGAATAACATACCAAATAAGAATAAAGAGTAACAAAGGCATATAGTTGAGAAGAGCCATGATTACCCACGCCCTGAGGGGACATGACATGTAAAAGAAGAATGATTACTTGTATTTTCTCCCAACTTAACCTTTCTTATTTGAGGTGTCAACCAAATTTTCAAGAATTTTTCAAATTTTCTGCGAGAACAATAAAAGAACAGGAATTAAGAAGACAGAAGATAGCGATTGACGTCTGCATTAAAATTTTGAAGATCAAACTTAACTGGAATGTAAGAAGCCGAAAGAGAATTTCACAAGCGAGAAGTACGATAAATTAAACTTAGCATGAAAGTTACGATTATATCTGGGCATTTCAAATGTAAAATGCTAATTTTGGGAAGAATGGCCAAGTATTGTTTCAATTCTTTGCAATTCTGACGTTTAGCAAACAGCTTCAGAGGCTTGAGGCCAAGATTAAAATAATATTTAACAAAACAACAAACATCGTAACATCTGAAACAAAAGATTCAGTCGAATAATGTTGATAATATCTATGTATTAATAATAATAATAATAATAATAATAATGAGAAGAACAAGAAAAAGAAGGAAATCGTGAAGATGGAACAGGCAATATTACAAATCTACCTATCAGGATAAATCAGAGAAACATACCAAAGAACAACTGCACATGTTGTCCCTTTTGAGGTTGGCTATTTCCAGGGATCTTTCTGCTACGTAGAACGCCTTGCGGTTACCCAATATTACTTGAAGTGCGCAGGTGGCAGAGATCCTTGGAACAGTTCATGCGACAAGGAAAGTAATGTGTCTATATGTTCCGAGTAGGAGGTGAGATATAATCATCATCACTAGACTGAAACACCGAATTATCGGAGAGGATGTATCAATAATAATAATAATGATAAACTAAGTAAATGCAAAGGACCTTGAGATATAAATATATAATGAGGCATCTCAAGGTAAAGAACATTTGCTTTTTGTTATTGGAGCTTTAGAAATGATATCGAAAAGAGGAAACAAATATTTGCATCAAATTCCTGGTAACACTAAAATAAATGAATTGCACATAATTGTATCCATAATTGCTTATGGCTGCACACATCTTTTCATGCATCAACCACAAATACATCTGTTTGCATCTTCTTTTTAGAAAAAAATATGTTGTCTCTTGAAGTGTTTGATTGAGACTTGGGGCAAAACATAATTATAATAATAATATTGGTAATAATAATAATAATAATAATAATAATAATAATAATAACCTCTCAAAATACAAGGACCTTGAAATTGAAATCTCAAAAATGTGGCACATAGGAACATCAACAATCCCTGTTGTAGTCAGGGCCCTCGGATTGGTTGGAAAAGATTCCAGTAGACTCATTGAAGGGATTCCTGGAAGCTCATGTCTTAAAAAAATACAAAAGAAAATGTTCTCACGAGTAAAGCCCGCACCTTACGAAGGGCTTTATCGATGAAAAATATGTGTTGTCCTTTTTTTTTAATTGCTCAATGAAAAATATCACGATACAATTTCTGACCTCAGGTCTCTTGTTGGAAACCCGGAAAGAAATGAATACGCACCAGAAATCAAAGGAAATAAAATAATAATATAGTGGAGTTATAAATAGTTTTAAATATGATGAAGAAATAAAGTCTCAAAAAAATGTAAATAATTTTGGAACACGCTACTATATATTCCAGTCGAATTCGTTAGATTCACTTACGCAAAAATACCCTTGGGAAAGGTATGAATCCATCACTTCTCCCCCAGCTATGGGTTAAATAGCAGGACAGACTGGGTTCTTTAGCCTTGGTTGGCGACCAGTCTACTGCAGGAAGAAATGGCAACCTACTGCGGGAAAAATCTACCTCATCAGTCATGTATCGAAGGATACATGATCGATCAAATGTGTATCACGTATGGCACTTAACTGACTGACTACTATATATAATAATAGGTTTAATAATAGAATAGAATGAGGTGTCGATGAAATAAGCTTTGAAGTAAAGGCATGTAAAAAGGAAAATACTTTTGATAAAACCTAATATATAATAATAATAATAATAATAATAATAATAATAAATAATAAACAATAATAACTACGAATTTTTATCAACTTAAGGAAATCACTCACACAATATATTGTGAAAGGCAAAAAAACAAAAAAAGTTTGCACACTAAGGAAATGCAAAGATCTGGAGATGAAAATAGAAAAATTATGTGTTACTTAAAAACTAAATCTCTTTCTTCTGTGGTTGGAGCTTTGGGCCTGGTAAAGAAAAGAACAACACATCAGAGAAGAATATTGGCTATTAAATTTCTTTTGTCAGTTGTCTTTTGTTTAATGAAATGGAAACGAACAAAAGATCACACACCGTTCGCCTGCCTTAGCTTTATTGGTTATCATCCAATATGTGATTATAAACAAATTAAAATTAAAGTAATATCGTGAAATAATCGACTTTATATGCGCCCATAAAATGAACTTTAGATTAAATATCTGTAAAAAAGGACAAATATATTTTGTTCATTAATACTGTTCTTTGCCAATCATTTTATCTTAGCGAAAATCTATCGTCATTCTAGAAGGTTTTAAATCCGAACTTTTTATAATTGTTTGCATTATTATAAAAATGAATCCACAGATGACCGAGTGGCTAAAAGCGTTGGTTGATGTGATCCAAAAAGTGACTTGATCCAAAGAGTTATGCGTTCATTAGACAGAAGAATGTACAAAAAAAAAAAAAAAAAACCTTGGAGAGTTGTGTTACTAAAAGGGGTTGACTGAAACTGATATCCAAAACGCGACATGACACGTGGAATCGGGACAGTGTTTCTCAACCTTTTTAAAGAACGGCCCACCTAGGATCAAATGAAAATATCACGGCACACTTAGCAAAATTTTTAAAGGGTATTATAAGAAATGAATTTTAAAATACCATTACTACTTACACACACACACACACACACACACACACACATATATATATGAAAAATGTGTGTATATAAATATATATATATAATTATTTATATATTATATGCGCGGTATTTATTAGAAAGCGCTCAATATCAGAGATAGAGCTAACATATTTGGTTGGATTGATGTGAGTTTGTGACCTTGGGTTTCACGCATTTGCGATCGTCTGACAATAATTTGCGATCGCAAAAACGTGAAACCCAGGGTCACAAACTCACATCAATCCAATCATATATATATATATATATATATATATATAGACAATATTTCACGACCCGGCAGGGTAGAATCACTGAATTAGAATAATCTACCTCCGTGGACTAAATAAAGCGTTCGGTTCAAAATTCCAAGGTATATTTCCTGAAGAAGTCCGAAGCGTACAACGGCCGAAACATCGAAAATATGGGAATAAAGATGAGGACAACAGTCTAAATGATATAAATAGAACAACTAATGTCTTATGCATAAAATGATGCCATTATTTGGCGATTATCCTTGCGTTTCTAAACTCTTCGATAGACACGGGGTGAGACAAACACGCTTATAAATATCAATTTATTCTTTCGACACGCTTCCATACTTACCACCCCCACTTCGTGTTCGATGGAGTCCCCTCTCCAACCGCGACAAACCCAACTTTCTCCCGACATTTCCATCTTGTGATGAAGCGATATTTCCCGCCAACACACGAACTACTAATCGAGGAATCTTTGAGATCAAGTGTTTCGCATTTTTTTTCCTCCCTTTTGCTTCGGTAAACGTGACAAGTTGCCTGATAACAACAATTCGTTCCCACGGCGCAACGGACAACTCAGCAAGATGCAGAGAGAAAAACTCCTTAACAATTAATTCTACATCTTCTCTTTTCCTGCCGGACAACTTCCAGCCGCAAAGAACGCGTACCAAAATGCTTTTCAGTATTAACTGAGTTCTTTTCAAACAAAATAACAAAATAGAAATAAAAATAAAATAGAACAAACAACCAAACATATATATATATATATATATATATATATATATATATATATATATATGTTTCTTTTTTTTTTCAAATTCTTGATCATTTTAGCGTTTCTTCGTTCATTTAGAAGAAAGTTTTTTATCCTAATTTTGTGAAACTTTTCTTCTGTATAAACTTTTTGGTTGATTTCTATTCGCTAGCCTCCTATTAATACAACGCACAAAAAAAAAATGAGTGAGGAGTTTTATCTATGAAGATTATGTAGCAGCGATCGTTTAAGAAGATTGTCTGCCTGCTTTCAAAGTCTGTATTTGACATTCCAGCCTCGAACACCGACATGCAGTCCAGTGGAAATTTTTGCGACGACAAGATAAATGAATGTGATTTAGAATGTTAATACAAAAGTTTTATTATGTCGACTGCAGACTTACCTTTAAAATCAGCAATCGAAATCATAACTTACACCTGAGCTCGAACACCGATCACTAAAAGCAGTGATAAATAAGTCGTTTTATATATACAAAAATTAGTATAACATCAATCTTTTCTTACGTTTTCTTGTGCGTTTCTTGTTGTTGTTAATAATGATGATTATGATGGCTTGTACAGAATCAGCCACACCTTTTGGATGAGTCGATTACGTATAGGTGGTACTCATAGGTTTCACAAGGTACCCAGACGACCCTCCTCAGGTCATATATATTAATAAATCAGAAAAAAGTGGAAAACTGGCTTATAGACATTCCACTTTGCGTGATTTATCAAAATTCTTGTTCGTATTCGATGCCCTACTAACACAGTCACAATTATATTATCTAATTATTAACTTCTCCACTTACGACTTTACAATGTGATGTCTTCTCTTATTTTTCTTGTAAATCAACCATCGTCGCTCTCAAACTCTTTGTGAGATCAGAACCACAAATTAACTATAGTTCAGTTCCAGGAGGAGGAGACAGAATCCACGAGGCTGCACCTACACAATTTCACAAAAGAGGGGAGCATCCCCCCCAAAAAAGGAAGTGCAGATGGAACGCAACAATAAAGATTATCATTATAAACACGGCCTTGTATCTTATTCCGTTAGCGGGGGCATCCGGGTAAATATTATCATCTCGAAATGAACGTTACTTAGGGAATGTTTTTTTTATGAAACGCAGCCATCATTTATCGCAAAATATTTGGTACCAAGAGACAAATTTCTTGAAGGTTTTCTTTTCGTTGTCTTATATCCTGTTCTAAAGCTTTAAACAGGTTACTTGGGATCACCACACTACTGAAGGGGTCAAACGAATCGTCAGGCCTGGGAGCTCATCCCCGACCCTAGGTCCGGATGTTCATGTAGCCACACTCCTCCTTAAGTTCACATGGCACGCACAAACCAACAACCCTAACCATCTTCCTGCTTATATATATATATATATATATATATATATATATATATATATATATATATTATTTCGCAAAGGTCACCATAATCTCTAATGATTCTCTTTACCCTTGTTCCTTGTCTCTTCTTTCATATTCTGATATTCTTTCTTTGATTAATATAACTTATGTTAAAAAAATCCTGATAGAATTTCTTACTTGTCAGAGAAGAGAAGGAATATTGGTAATTTGGAAAAGTCGATCAGTGGAATTAATCGACCCAAAATGTCTGCTGTCTTTAATAATATTTGCCTTAAAGAACTTTTGGCGCCTAAATATGAAAAACTGTAAATTTTTAAATACATTCTTTCTTTCTTTTCCTTGAACACCAGACCATTTAGATTTTAGTTTGTTGTTCTGACCACTGAAATGTCAGAACAGAGTTACACAATCTGCTTTTATCTATTTATTTTTTAATAATAATCACAAAATAAAAGGACTAAGAGCCACTCAAGGTAGGTGATTACAATGTTGTTGTCTGAGCGTGAGATTGTAGTGATCGGTAAAACATTGTTGGCAGTCTGTTTTACAAAGCAGCAGTTCTTGTGAAAAAGCTGTCCGAGTGAAACTTATGCCGTATTAATGGAATACAAAGGTAACGAAGATGATTCATTCGTGTGTACGTGACTACAAAGATCAGGGTTGGTGGAACCAACAAATGAAGCTGATCAGAACACGTGGGAGGGAAAGAGTGCTGTTGTGAGGTTTGAAAATATTTAATTATGGAACTAAAATTAAGGAGGGAAGATAGATTCATATCTTTATCAAAATTATTAAAGCTGAATTAATATCACAAAGTATAATAATAATCAATTTCCGGGAATCACACACACACACACACACACAATTTGTTATCATCAGTTACCAACCATCACCTGAGGAAGTACAATCATAGTATTGAAACATGAAAGCTTTTGTGTAGCGACTTCAAAATATTTTTTATTATAATCTCTTATAATAATAATAATAAAATAATAATAATAATAATATTTTGCTCTACTTTGTATTGAGCACTTTTTTAAAAGTAAATTTTATGAACTGTGGATTTTTACTCCATTTGTTCTTTCTCTTAATTATGTATATATATATATATATATATATATATATATATATATATATATATATATATATATATGTGTGTTTCTTTGAATGGTGTAACTATGTTAGGCCTGTTACTATGTGGAAAGATCTTCTTGGTCACTACAAATCTAGATTCCATCAAGTCGTGACTCAACCAATATCTATCTTAGATATACTTATAATATGCACTTCTCCTTAATACTATAGATTTATCATATTCTCTAAAACTCAGTAACCCCTTTGCGTCTTAATGGCTTTATTGCCTTGTTTGGGGTGAAATGATTATAAAAATAAAATAATCGCCACGTTTCGAAACGTAGGAAACTTTCAGCAAAAACTCATTTACAATTTGCTTAATTGTGGGTGGTATCTATAGAATTCATTACACTATTTACGTTCTTCATCTTTACTGTCACGTTCACGACGTTTCGACCGTTGTGCTCTCCGGTCTTCTTCAAGTAATACTTGTTGGAATTTTGAACCGAACCTTTTATATAGTACATATACAATCAACAAAGTGGTGTAATGGTTAGCAAGCTTGTCTCGATAGATCAGTTACGACTGAAAAATGAGTTCGATCCTCACTGGGAGTCTCATACTTTCGGCCTTGTGCCACATCTAAGCTACGCTTAGAAAATCTAGGGTTCCTCGAGGTGGTGTAATGGTTAGCAAGCTTGTACTCGACTGAGTAGTGAGTTCGATTCTCACTGAGTGCCCCCTAATTTCGGCCTTGTGCCACATCTAGGCTATACACATTAGGGAACCTCGGCGTGGTGTAATGGTTAGCAAGCTTACGACTGAAAAGTGAGTTCGATCCTCACTAGGTGTCCCATACTTTCGGCCTTGTGCCACATCTAAGCTACGCTTAGAAAATAACTATACAATCAACAAAGATGAGGAGAATAATTTGAACAATATAAAAATATAAAAAGAACACGCTGATATTTGTTACCAGAGCAAAAAACGCCAAATTTCAAATATGTCGTCGAATGTTAGCAACTGTTTGTAATTTTTGGGCTGAGTTAGAAAAATGAAAGCGTTCGGAAAAGAAGTGAAATAAGAGAATGAAAGAAAGAAATGAATGAAAGGAGGATGAAGGAGAAAGAATAAAAAAATAACAAATAAAAGATTGATATCAATAGAGTGAATTAGCGGAAAATATGGATGACATCGGAAGGATGTGAAAAAATATTTATAAAAGAAAAAAAAAACGAAGGATTTCGAGTTTTTAGAATGAATTCAATTGAACAAAGAAAATTTCAAAGAGTTCAAAGTAGAAGAAGGAAGAGAAATATGAAAAAAAAACATTGAAAAAAATATAAATAATGAATGAATGAAAAATTGAGAATGAAATAATTGTCAAGTAAAGAGGAACAAGGAAAAAAATGAATAAATGAAAAAGATAAAAAAAAAAAAATGAATGAAATGTTGAAACAAATTAATAGATGACATTTAAAAGACGAAAAACCCAGTCGTGTGTTGTCCGGTAGTCTTGGAAAGAAAGGCAAATATTATAGACAGAAGAATGATGAGAATGAGTTAAATTTCGCAGAGGAAACAGATTCCTACCGTTCTCTTTGAATCTCTTCAAGAGAGAAGTTGCTTGTCAGTTTTCAAATTTGTTTATTTTTGAAAAGTTCTTTGTGATTGCCTCCATTGTTGCTTTCGTTACAATTGTCTCTCACGTTTCAGCTTTATTTTTTGATGTTGTCTTATTTGTTACTTTAAGTATTTCGAAGGGACAGAAATTGCAGGGAGAAACTCGGGGGCGGGGAATCTGAAAGATATTGTCTTTACTTTCGCAGGTTTTTCACTCGTTCTTCTTGTGCCACTATCAAATTTCCCAGCAAGCCCCAAGGCCTCTTTAAACGTATTTGAAACATGTAGCTCTCCTAAATATTGTGATTTTTACCGCGAAGAAAGTAGCAGCTTTGAACTGGGCCGTTCAACATTTAATACCTTCCGGTTATCAAATCCATTCCTTGCATTTCATCAATTGCTATCTTTGCAATAACTCGTCTTTTACGTCATCCTAATCAGCAATAATTTCTCTTTCATTTTCTTCTTTTTTTCTTTCCAACTTATGTACTTCAGAGACATTGAGACAAACTCTTTTTTCTTCTTTATCCGCATCTCGTTTCATAAGTTTTCCGCTTTGATTTTTTTATTCATTTGAAAAATGTCAGATTTTCAGCCAGTTTTATTTTATGTTCCACCTTTTATTTTTGAGTTCTCTTTTTATTTTCTTTTAAAATTTTTACCTGATTTTCTCAATTCATTTCAGTTGTCGATTTTTTTTCTTGCGTTTTCATTCTTTCACTCTCTCTTTCTTTCACTCTCTCTTCTTTCCTTCACTTTCTCTTTCTTTCCTTCTCTCTCTCTTTATTTTTGTTTCTATATCCCTGCTTACTTCTTTCATTTTTGCTCACATTCCTAACTTCTCTTTTTTCTTCTTCCTCTGTTTCTTTCTTTTTAGTTGCAATTTATTATTCCGTTCAAACACTATATTTCCAATGACGTCTTCCTATCTTTCTTCCTTCCTCACTGTGTGCCTCCAGTCTCCTCTTTTTATCTTTTCCCAAAATAGTTAATGCTAGTCTCCATTTTTTTATTTTCTCATCCTTTCTGTCCAAATTGAGCTACAATAATAATAATAATAATTAATATTATAATAATAATATTAATAATGTTTTTTTCTTTTTTTTTCCTTTATCACTCAGTTTTCATCTGAACAGAAAACCAGTTATTGCTTTTATTCTTTTTTTAGTAGGTATTCTTCATTCTTTCATATTTTTGCAAAGGATTTTTCTCATTCTTTTCATTTTTATCTTTCGACTTTTCTTTCTTTAGCTTTTTATTTTGAATTACTTTCTTCATGTTACCACTTTTCCCAAATTTTTTACCTTAAAATTCTTCCTCCTCCTCCTAATCGGCTTCGTTTTTTGTATCTTTCTCACTTCACTTACTATCTAAAGTTTTTATTTAAATCTGTTCGCATCTATCTTTCTATCTATCTATCTATCTATCTATCTATCTATCTATCTATCTATCTATCTATCTATCTATCTATCTATCATACAACTATGTCTCGTTCTGTTCCTATATAACTTGCTAACCAGGCAACCCAATTTCTCCTTTTTTCTCTTGTTTTTGATTTCTCACATACGATTTCGACCTTAAGCAAAATTTCAAGTGTTTGTGTTTATGTGCTATCGTACTTGTGGAGATTGTCAAAACATTGACAAAAAAAAGAAGGAATGCTTTTTAGATTAGCAAAAGATAATTGCAATGATGTCTCCGATGGTGCTGTCAAATATTTCAAGATGCAAACATTTTATTAACAAAGAAAATAATTCGCTTCATCCCGCTACCCCGCTTTCTGACAAACACAATGAAAACAACATTTACAATGTCGAAATACAGTGGGAAATAATTGAGAACTTAATTATCTTGATGGGGCATCAGTGGCAATTTACACAATAGTATTTAGTGGCATTTCAAATTAGTAATGGGCACAGGTTCATCAAGTTTGTTTTTCTATCTATCTATCTATCTATCTATCTATCTATCTATCTATCTATCTAAACACCAAACTCCGTATCCCGAAGAATATGTACTATTTTCATGACCATCTACTTCTCTTACATCGATGGTTGTCATCTGATAAATACACACACACACACACATATATATATATGCGTGTCTCTGTGTATATATGTAAAAGATATATATAAGAAAAGAGTTTGGAAAATTAATATCATAATGGAAAATAAGATTTTCCTGTGACGTGTTTCGTCCTTTGGGACTTCATCTGTCTAAAGTGCAGGAAAGTGCGATGCAAAAATTTTACACATTTAAATTTAAATTTTTTTTAATCTGTCTGGATATATATTCTATCCAATTTTATTTACTTTCTTTTGATTAGTATATATATATATATATATATATATATATATATATATATATATATATATTATATATATATATATCATTTTCATTAAATAATTTATAGACAAGTTTTGTCTATTTATTTTAAGTAAGTTCCTTTCATATTGTCTGATAAGCATAATCAGATTATGGTTGAAAGACGAAAGGAAAATACCATATTGATACATGTTTAAATCCAGTCTAAGCTTTCGGCTTACATAAGCCGTTATCAAAGATGACAATTTCAATACATCAAACAACAACGGACGAAACAACAATGATAGTCCGCCCTTGCAAATATATATCTTAAATTTAAAAAAAAAGCCTGAAATTTTAATTTCTGAAGCATGGTTGTTGCTACGGCCTGGCGGTCGCAGAAGTCCAAAATTTTCTGTGGCTGTCGATAATATCTGTTTATTAAGCTTAGTTAAAATGTTTGGATCCCCATTACCGAACGAGCTCATAAGACGAACTTGTTGATCATCGCGATATGAAAAACACTCTTAAAGATATTTGCTTTTGTTTGCTACAAGAGTAAAAGTATAAGTTATTGAGGATTGAACTAACTGACAAACAGTAATATTTGGGATATACATGTGTGGGAGAGAACTGTATTCGAATGTTTGATTTCACTAGCACTCTATTTACAACAGTGAAATACACAGGAAAATGAATGCGGTTTTAGCCTGGAAACAATTTCTCTAGATATTTATTCTTCAATCTACCATGTTCATTCAGAATATTGCGATTAGGATTCTCCACGATTTTCTCTTAATAAATTTTGTCGTTTTGCCATCTCTCCGATCTCTTCTGCCATTTATTTACTCAAGCTCTCTAGGGAGGTTATATGTTGTTTTGCTCTGGCCCTCTTTGCCTTCTGTCTTTCCTATGAATTATAACATTTTCCAAGCGTTCTTTCTTCATTAATTGACCGAGAAATTTCAACTACCTCTTCCTGGTGTTAAGTATGTGCCCGTTTTGTTTCCATTTTCTCTAAAATTTCGACGTTGTTCACATGTTCGGTTCATGGTATTCTCAGCAGAATCTGTAGAATCACATTTCTGTTTCTTCAAGTCTCTTCTTCATCCATGAGGAGATTTTCCAGCATTTTCTAGCATTTACTACCATATAGGCGACTGATACTACATAACATTTCAGTACTCTTTTCGTTGTTTATAACGAAATTTACCTGAAATAAGCTTAAAATTGCTCAGGTCCATCGGGTTCGACGGCTTAGAATCGAAAATCGTACGATTCTCCTCGACTCTTGAAAGATCAACAGTTTGATTGCTGTTCATCTACGGTAGGCCACTCTGAGATTAGCCTATTTAGCAGTGTGGCACCCAATGGATATCGAACGCTCTACAGTGCACTGATCGGCAAACGAGTTTATTAACGCTTTCTCTACGGTTGTCGACAATTTCATCATCTTAGGTACTTTCGATGAAGCTACAGACACTCTACAAGGAAGGGAAGTTGCTTTAGACGGATGGAAAGATAAAACGAAACAGACTTTTCCGACTTTATTTTTTAATAATGGATGTGGGTATGTAAGAACATTAGCAACATGTCTGCTATTTATTTGAACGAATGCTGTACTAGAAAATATTTGGGGTCAACAGGAAGAAGAGACGAAGCAAATTGATGACGACATTACTTTGCTTGAGACTATCTATCTATCTATCTATCTATCTATCTATCTATCTATCTATCTATCTATCTATCTCAGTCTGTTCATGTCTTGTAAGACCAAAGATGAACTGAAGTCAAGGATTATGGCGGCATTCACCAATTTAAACAAGGAGATTGTCCAGAAGAGATGCAGGATATGCAGGAGTCTGGAGGTCGTAGTTGAAACCAATGGCGATTTTATTGAATAAATTTATTCTTTAGTATATCAAGATATTTTTGCGTAATTTTTTGTTAATATATCTGTTAAAATGAGATATCATTATTATTTTCAGTTTTGCGTACTTTAGACGACAATTCATCCATCGCACCCCATATATATATATATATATATATATATATATATACATATATATATATATATATATATATATATATATATATATAGTGAGGGAGAGAGATAGATAGATAAAAAGTGAACCTGAATTTTGAACAAAAACTTGTATCGAGAAAATAAGTAATATTTATATGTAATATTTATAATACATGCATTTTTTGGGAGAGAAATATTAAAATTGTTTTACTTGCAAGAGGGTTTTCAGAACAAATTGTTTTACTTTAATCGGTTTCGCTTTTAGCTTTTCAAAAGTTGGATAATGTTTTTGAAAATGTTTATATTTCCACGTGTTGACGCTTGTGTATTGAACAAATGAAAAATCAAGGGGCATAAATGGTTTTATATATCGCTTATCCTAAGGAAAATATGAGAGAATATCTTTTGAGGGGCGTGCCTCTGGTTTATGCGATGAATTGAGCATTGGTCTAAATTTACTGATAAAAATGTTTCTTTATTAATACGCTTTTCTTCGGTGGTTTTGTAGTTGCATTAGTAGAATGGAAAGATATAAAAATTTGTCAGATTTCCTTCCCCTGATTCGCCTATATGTTGGCTATGGGCTAGTTTTCTGGTGTGGGGATTCCTTAATTTGTTAGCGATGAAGTGCCCTCCTTTGTCGGTGTGTCTGTTTGTCCAATGAAATGATCGTGGAAACCATTGCATATTATTACGTATAGTTTAGTTTCTGAGTTGCACGAGAAATCATTTTGAATTTGGATCCGTCTTTGAAGTGAAATTCGTGGCCTTCTAATATGGTAGCTGCATTCTCTGCAGAGGAATCGGTTGCATCTTTTCGCCTGAGACTCTTTAATTGTGGTCTGCAATTTTGTACTTATTAGCATATTTTTTTTTTTTTAGAGATTTTGGTTGTCGTTTACCTTTTATGATTGGGTATTTTTTGTAATAGTTTTTTCTTTCGTACGATTGGTAGATATAATTGTATGTGTGGATAGATTTCTGTGTTGTATTGATTAAAAATTGAGATATAAAGGATGACTTTTTTCCTTTTTTTTCAGGGAGTGTGTGGATATTAATTTGTGTTTGTTTTTCAATGCTGTTGTTGTTTAAGTTTTTCCTCTTGATGAGCATTTTCTATCTCTTGTCTGTTGTCTCTTGTTGTGTTTTAGACTATTGTACAGTTTCACTTGGCTAGGTTGAGTGGAATGTTGGTACGCGTGTTTTTCGGGTGGGAAGATGTAAAAAGGGGATGCTGTCGAGAGTCAGTAGGTTTTAAATATATATTCTAATTTAGTGTTTCTTTTTGTTTTTAATATAACTAAAAAAGGGAAGTTTTTGTAGCTGTACGCCATAGTAAATTGGATGCTAGGGGTTATATTATTAATGGATGTTTGGAATGTCCTTAGTTAATCAAGATTTTTATTCCACAGAATGAAAGAGTCATCTAGATAGCTTTTCCAGTTTTCTTTTATGTAGTATCTGAAGTCATTCCCATAGATTTCTGAGTTTCTTCCTTAGATTTTTGGTTCATGGTATCCCAGGACTAGGTTGGCATATGTTGGTACAACCTTTGTCCCCATAGCTATTCCTGTTTATTGAACATGGAATAATATTTTTTATGATGAAGTCAAGGCTTTCTATGATTAAATTTCCATTGATATGATTTGGTAGCTTATGAGGGAACGTTTCTAGACAGTATTTAATGGCCTTTATTCGGTTGTTTTGTGGGATGTTGCTATATAGGTTCACAACATCCATTGAGACTATGTAAGTATTATGATTTACCTCGTTTGGTAGATGATTGAGAAAATCTAGATCATTTTGTATGAAGCTCCGAATGTGTTTGATGAGAGGTTTTAATCGAGGAAATTGCTTAGGTGGTGAGTTTCGCCAATTGGGTTGTCCTATCATACATCTTAGATTTAGGTCCTTTGGTGTGGGTATATTCACACAATCGGGTTTCTGTTATATTGCATGTTTCGTTGATAAGTATTTTTTTGTGTATTTTAGGTAGTTCAGAAAGATTGCTTGTTTTACATATGACTTGTTAAGTTCCTTAGAAGGAATATAACTATATTACAGCTTCAGTATGGATGTATTAAATCGGTGAGTTTTTTCATCACTTTATGAAGTAGATATTGTCTGGCTTTTTCATAGTTGGTATCGTCCTGGAAGATATTTTGCGGGATGCTTGTATATTATTTTGTATCTCCATAATAAAAACTGTACCTACTTTATCAGTTTTTTTTTTTATGACAATATTTTTGTTTAATTTTAAATCATTTAGTTGGTTTCATTGTTGTCTAGTGAAGGGGCATTTCCAGGTTGTCAAATGGGAGGCTCGAGATGTAATTTCAGAATTCATCAAGGGCTGAACTTTTGCTTTTTCGTAGGGGTGACAATCGATTTTGTTTTTTACTAGCGATTTACCATTGTTTTCTTAAAAAATTGTTCTGCTCGTCTTTGGATTCTACAGAATTCTGAAACACTATCTTTCATTTCTGCTACCTTTGGTTTTTGGGGTGTTGGTATAAATTTTAGTCCTTTATATAGGATGACGATGTTGTGGGTGATAATGTGTGTATATATATTATTGTTATTAAAAATTAAATTAATTTTTAAATTTATTTTTAATAAAACATAATACATAAAGTATATTATTTTTTATTAAAAATTAAATTAATTTCAAAATATATTTTTAATAAAAAATAATCGATGTATATTATTTTATTAAAAATTAAATTAATTTCAAAATATATTTTTAATAAAAAATAATCGATGTATATTATTTTTTATTAAAATCAATTTAATTTTAAAATATATTTAATAAAAAATAAATACATAAAGTATATTATTTTTATTAAAATTTAAAATAATCTAAAAGATAAATTATGAATCAAATTTTATTACTTTTATCATAACTATTCCTTTCTATATATAAGGTTATTATAGGCCTCGTGTGTCGAACAATGACATAGCCACCGAGATATAAGGGAAATTTCAGAGGAGTATCTTTGAGATTAAGCAGATTGATTTTATGATCTGTCAATACCTGGCGTTTTGAGTAAGCGCAACTTATAGCACAAGGCTGGAAGCATGGAGCACACAGTGAGGATCGAACTCACTACTCAATCGTAATTGATCTAGACAAATCTGTTAACCATTAAACCACGCTGAAATGCTCAAACCTGCCAAGACCTGTTGGGTTATTTCTTTGTAGCATCCATTGAGGATCGAACTCGCTAATCAGTAGTGACCTAACTCACGACTGATTAGCCTCGTTAACCATTACCCTCACAAAAGCGCCGTATGATTTTTTTTTGAGGGCGAGGAAATATGACAGGAAATATATATATATATATATATATATATATATATATATATATATATATATATATATATATATATATATTTGATCATTTGTATAAATGTTGATGCATATAGACTTCTATCATCTTTCTTGTGTATGTACTTGAGCACGTGTGCACTGAAGCACCTTGCATACGGGTACGGGTGGTGTGTAGCTATGCCCCGGCTTGTCTCTGTCCCTAAATGTTAATCTCATTAAAAGGGCCGACTAACATTTCGGCCTAAGTTTACGCAGCTGAAGTAACACTTTAGGTGATTTGTACACGAACGCAGTACGTGTTGTGCTGGTTCGGCCCTGACGTCGCCTCGACGCCGTAGCAGCCAGTATACAAACGGAAAAAGATTCTAAACTCCTATGTACCCCACCTTCTCCTGTCCGGCCGACGGACGTTCTCAGCATCCCGTCATAAAGACACTCCACCCCTTTTTCTGTTATAGACAACGTTAACCTGTACGGGTTGGTGCGGGTCTGATTGGGGGCGAGGTGCGAGGTGTTCGGCCGGTAGAATATAGGTAGCATAAATATTGAGAGATAAATGTATAAAATTATTATTAACAACATGTGTGCAAGTGTGTTGATCTAGAGAGATACAAGTTTTGTTGTATGTGTCTAGTCAGGAAAAGAAAGATTTTTTAAGATAAAAATAGAGTAAAGTCTGCCATAAGGCCGGAAATAAATGGGCGCTGTGTAGATCGAACTTACGACAATCCTACTATTCTGCGAGTTTGGATTGCTGCTACTTCGAAATGAGATTTCTGGATTATAACAGACTTTTTCTTCTATATGCCGTATCCTTGTAATCATGGCTCTCCACTATTTCCTGTCCTTTCTATCTCTTCCAAACCCTGCTTCGTCATCCATTCACTCAAGCCTCACCACTTAGATTAAGCGTTGCTTTCCTCTGTCCCTCTTGCTTTTAATCTGTCCTGTGAGTATCAAATTTTCCAGGTTCTCTTTCCTCATTATGTACTCTAGAAATGTCAGCTGTCTCTTGCTGGTGTTAAGTAGAAGTGTTCTTTTTGTTGTCATTGTCTGTAGAACTTTCTCGTTTCTCACGTGTCCAGTTCATGGTATTCTCAGCATCCTTCTGTAGAATCACATTTCTGTTGCTTCAAGTCTCATCTTCATCTGTAGGGAGACTGTCCAGCATTCACTGACATATAGGAGGACTGATATTACGTGGCAGTTTAGTACTCTTTTCTTTCTTTCTAACGATTTTTTCTGTTTCTTAATACTTTGTTGAAGTTTTTGAAGGCATCTTTCCCTATCCGAATGTGACTGTTAATTTCAGTTTATATACTTTCCATCCTTTGTTAAAACACTTCCCAAATGTTTCAATTTCTGCAGGATAATCCAAGTGGTACCTTTTAATATAAAATATTAAAAAGATAGATCCGTAGAGAGCTCAATGTATAGAATATAGAGCAATATGATATACATCAGGGAAAACCGTAACACATCACAAAAATACGGTAATAAATCATGATTTATTTCGACTAGTATGTCTTATCAGATCGAAGATATAAATGGTATAGATTTAAATTTATCCACACACACACACACACACACACATATATATATATATATATAAAAAAGAAGGTGATATATCAATTTTTATATATCAGAACAATTTTAGAAAATTAATGACAAAGAGGGAATGTGAATTCAATACATTTGTAGCTTAATATGTATTTAGCCAAATTTTATCAGATATTTTCAGGTACAATGTCTATATTCACCAGTAAATTAAGTGCATTGACAATGAATTGGGTTTATACCAAATAATATATTGGGTGTGTAAATTAAATGATGATTTTGTTTTACCTACGTAGGTAGATGAGAGAAAGAGATAAATATGCAAAAATTATAGAAGCGGAAGAGAAGGGAGTCGATAAATGTAGTTAAATTTGGAATTATATGCTGCATTTGGCATTTTCCAGAGAGAAACAGGCTAGAGTGGAAATATCGGCAAATGCATTTATCGACGCTCCTAAAAGAAGAACAAAAACTAGAAAGTTTATTGCAAGCCAACGAGGCTTCACTTTTCATCCTTCTCGTTCTCATCCTTCTGCTAGAAGTCCGAATAATGCGCATGCGTCGATTGTCATAAAGAAATACTGTCTGCTGCATGGACCTCGGTGAGGTTGACTTCGAAAGGAATCGAACTGATTTTTGACTGAAGAGTTTTCATTTGGAGTTGGATCACTCGATCAACATTGATTTCGAACATTTAAGGACCTAGAGA
This sequence comes from Acanthosepion pharaonis, assembly GCA_903632075.3. NCBI lineage: Eukaryota > Metazoa > Mollusca > Cephalopoda > Sepiida > Sepiidae > Acanthosepion > Acanthosepion pharaonis. The sequence goes on along the minus strand of CAHIKZ030003327.1, from coordinate 2,415,811 downwards.
GAAAGGGGGAGGAAATAGTTGGGAGTGGGGGACAAGCCAGAGGAAAAAGACGAAAAGGTCGTTTATAAGCGAGGCAACAGACTTAGCTGAATTCAAAATGAACAAAATGAGTAGAGATTTATAAGTATTTGTGAACGCGCGTGCAAGCACACGCACACACTATATTAATCTGTACAAACACACACACGCATATATATATATATATATATATATATATATATATATATATATATGTGTGTGTGTGTGTGTTTAACCTTTTTATCAGTATCTTATTAATGACGGTATATTTGTAACAAACTGATCATCTCGACAACCTTATCAATAAATTTATAAATATATGATTCCATTTGTTCTTCAGAAATATTCTCTTTTATTAATATATCTCTCTGTACATGCAACATGCGAATATCTATCTATCTATCTATCTATCTATCTATCTATCTATCTATCTATCTATCTAATTCTTTTCTTATCTAGGTCTTTTTTTCTCTGATTTATTTATATATTAAAATAACATTTTATTTATTAAGATTTCTCCAGTGCGCAATACACACTGTTTTGACGTTTATAAAGGGCTTCTATTTCATGCACGGATATCCATTAAAAATAACTTTTAAAGTTATAAAAATGTCGGATTAATATGAATCCTTTAATTTTATAGAAATTACTTTGTTTACGTTTTGGATGTGAAACTGAGCAGATATAGTCTTTCGAGAATCACTGAACTAGGAAGTGTGCATCCCTGAAAAAGCTAAATAGAAACTTGCTGGGTTGTGACGTTCTATTTGGTTGAACGACCTAAAGTCCGCCG
>CAHIKZ030003327.1:2372500-2407500 GCA_903632075.3 Acanthosepion pharaonis | reverse complement strand
CTGGATAAACTGTCTGAAGTTATCATTTTTTTTTAATCCTATTTTTGCTTTTTCAAGTATTTACACCCGACGTGGTCTTTAGCAATGAATTTGGTTTCGTCTTGAACAGAAGACAAGATTTTGTTGTCTTCATTTTGGTTTCTTTTTTATATCACTTGGAATCAGTCCAAACTCACGACATGTGTCACACGACAAAGCATGCATTCAATATTTATAAATGGTTTTTTTTTTATTGTTTACGGATATTTAATATTTTATAAGTTGAGAGATTTTTTATCTCATGTTAGTTGTTTCATTTCTATTGTAATGGTTTCTACAATTTTGAATCTTTCCTCTACAATATTTTGCTAACGTTATTCTACATGAAGTTTTATATTCTTCCGTCTGGTTAGTCCCTTTCTTATCGAACAACCAATTATTTTCAGGGTCAGCATCTATAAATCCTTTGGAGGACTCTCCTGCCCGCTGCCAAGAATGATACCGTACACCAGCAGTATATGGTCTTCGGCAGCTCCAACTTTGTAAATTATTTCTTCCGAAAATTCTCAGTAAATAGTCGCTGCTACGCTTTCTTGACTTGGCCAAAAACTTGATTGAAGCGCTATTCTGAATAAGTTAAAACAAGAGAATACTCGTTTCGTGTTGTTGTCTTTAATTATTAGTTTGCACCAAGGAACCGCTGTCTTTGTTATCAGTCCTTCAAAGAAAGCCGCATTTTCAGTATTGATGACCCAATTTTATGTGGAACATATTCTGTTTTTTTCTTCTTCTTTGACTAATCTTATAACGCATCGATTCCCTTGAAGGTTAAATGAATCTCTGGAAAATCCGCAAACCCTTTTGACCTTTCTTGGACAGACAGTTGACCGATTCCGCTAATATTGTCAGCTTTTTAATATGCATGGCTACTCCGTGGAATCGCATCTATGCAGAACATCTAAACATTGACTTTATTCGATTAGCATATCTGAAAAGACACACACACATAATTTCATATGATCATACTCGTATATATACAGACACATAAATGCTTTTAGAAATCCATACACAGAATGAATACTTTGGTGTCAAGCAGCAGTTATAAACTCTTCTCAAAAGCAGTACATTTAATGATCAGCAAGTGCCTTATAATGTGCGTCTTTTGCCAAACATATGTAAGCTTACTTCATATTTATACAGGCTCATAATGCCATACAATCGACAATTATGAAAACGTAGTACCGTATTTTTCGGTGTATAAGACGCACGTTTTTTTTACCTTAAAATCTAATGTCAAAATCTGTATTTTACTTTAAAATTTAATGTCAGAGTTATATATTTATGCGCGCGTGTATGTGTGTGCATGATATACACAATGTCCATACATATTTAAATAGGAAATGGTTTAGTTGCCTTGAATGTATTATTTATGGTAATAGAATTGAAGGTTTCAATGTGAAATGCACATCAGCAACCAGAGTGCTTAATGCGGCTAACATCGATCATCGCTGAATCGATATTAAAAAAATGCGGTCTTATATTCCGAAAAAATACGGTTCGTAAACTTTGACGCGAATTTCGAACAGAATCTCTAAAATTCCATAAAGGTTACTCGGACCGGCAATCACCTGATGAAGACGGTGGGGCGGGGCTGAAACGGTGTGATAACAACAACAACAACAATGATGAGGACAATAGACGTGTGAAAATAATAATAACTGCAAGAAATCCAGGTAACAATAAAAACGGAATTAAAAACTAATTTCTATAATGAGACAATTAAAGTAAAAAAGCACTATTCTTATTATACTTAACGGGCTTCACGTTTTTTATCTCGTGTAATGTTTGCAAATTATCTTGAAATAAAATCCTTTTTATTATGACGTTGCATTATCGGTGAAACATTTCAAAAGTAGAACTTTTCTAAATTCTCTCTCTCTCTCTATCCCTCACACACACACACACACGAAAACTTCAATATAATTATTTGAATTAAATTGAATTAAAGTACCAAATAATTATATTGAAGTTTTTGTTTTGAAACATGAGAACTCTTATGAAGCGTTGAAATTATATTTTTAAATGAATAATTTATATATATATATATATATATATATATATATATATATATATATATATAAATACTATTTTATGTTTTCTTACAATTGTTTTATTCCATCTTTTTAAAAGTAAGGAAATGGTATGGATTAAAAATACGCAAACTGTATTTGTAAATACTGTATTTGTATTTAGTATTTGTATTTGTAAATACTGTATTTGTAAAAACTGTATTTGTAAATACTATTTTATGTTTTCTTACAATTGTTTATTCCATCTTTTTAAAAGTAAGGAAATGGTATGATTAAAAATACGCAAACCTGTATTTGTTCAAGTATTGATTGACACACGAACCCACACTGGCCTGCCTGTTAGAAAATCATTAAAATTTGAGTTTTTACTTCTGGTGTAGAATATCGAAGATAGTTTGAGAAAGAGTTATGATTAACAGATCGTGAAAAAAAAAAAAACGAATAAAAGGAAAAAAAGGGGGAACGATTGAAAGAAGCAAAAAAAGAAAAAAAAATGGAACAAAAGCCCTACGAGTGTCTATTAAAAATGTTCGTAGTTTTAACAGGAGAGGGGAAAAAGCAGGAATACTGAATCCTTTAAAAAATGTGTTTTATAAACTTTTTTTGAAGTTATGAATTCTTTCTCTTGTTTCTTTTGTTCTTTCTGAGTATTCTTGACGATTCTTCATCAAATAAATTATCTGACAATTTGACATCATTGAAGAGTCTCTAAAAATTATGGAATGGATGGGGTAGACCAGATTGAATCTGCGAGCGTGTGTTGTCGCTTCATTAATTTGATTAGGAATCTTTGTCTATCACACTACACCAAATCCCCCTTCGCCTATTTTGATGGTTTGTGAAGGGTTTTTGTCTCCATTGGATTATCTTGTGTATGAATATTGTGACAGGATTTGAGGATGTGTGATGCTCTAAAATAGGGTGATGTGATTGCTATTACAGCCATAAGATATTTGTTTTTATGACTTTTTTTTGTCGGTCGTCTCGCTTGTCATAAATATCCGCTTAGAAATATAGAAGGGAGCGGGCCTCAAATCTACAGAGACTTGGCATAAGTAAACAAACAACATTACTTTACACATTTCATAAAGATACACTAATTGACAATTGTTCAATTTGCCATTAAAACACGTAGAAAACAAACTCGGAACTCTGTAGCCTTAAGAGTTACTCCAGGTTCAAGCCAATTATTAGTTTTTCGAAATAATAAAAAAAACACTCTCGTGTTGACATGTCACAAGGTGAAACAGGTCAGAGTCATCGAAATAGGGGGTTCTGTGCTCCATTAAGAACGATGTAATTATGAAATTGTCTGAGGAAGAACAATGGAACGGCTACGATTTTATGATTCGATAGAGGCATCAAAAATATGTCACCTTGAAGTTAGTCGAAGCAGAAAATATTCTAATCACAAGGCGACTCATGTAGTAGAGAGTGAAGAGTCCTTCATTTTTTTAGTTAAAATCTTCACCCAATGCAAGGCCCAAGAGTCACTCAAGGTAGAGGGTTACTAAATGTTGTAAGAGTGTAATAGAAAGAGGTAGGAAGTGCAGTTTATAAAGATATGTTGGAAAGACAATGGTTAACATGAAATGGCTAAGCGATCAGGAAAGCATCATCTCAGGAGTCTGTAACAGTTCTTGGGAAGAAGCTGGCCGAATGGAACTTCTTTCTTACCACTGACATGCAGAGCTTTGATGATGTCCGAGGATCAACTCCTTCAGTGTATACTCTTGACACTGAAGTAGTGGGGGGGTCCTATAGGGCCTAGTACTGAGAAATGTGAGCAATGAATTTGTACGATGAAGTTAATAGAAGCAATTTCAAATTTCCCTTGTATATCACTTATGTATAAATATATATATATATATTTGGTACTCTATACCATTTTTATAATCCAAGATCCTTACATTTAATATGTATTCCATCATTATGGGACGCCTTGTATATAGATGAGGCCTAAACAGAGAAAATGAGATACACTGAGACAGGAAACAAGAAAGCGACAGACAAATACACTGCGAGAGAGAGAGAGAGAGAGAGAGAGAGAGAGATGAATAAAGAAACAAAGAAAGATATTCACGCACGACATCACAACGAGAGATAGGAGACAGACGAGAGATCTAAAAAAACGTGAAGGAAAAGAATAAAGCATAACGTATAAAAGAAAAGCAAACTTCTGGAAAAGTTTTGGTCATTGCCTGAGACGCATCTTCCGGGCCTCTGGGCTGGGATCCAAATGCAGTAACTGTTTCTTCAAAGTAATGTTCTCGTCTGGGGAAGAAAGAAAAATTAAAAAAAACGTGATGAATCTAGTTCTGGAGATTCCAACCCCGAGGAAAAAAAAAAAAAAAAAAACCTCCCGATTTCACAAGAGCAGAAGGTCACAGTATTCTGACGTATTTATGACATTATTCTCGGGGAGTGGACAACGTTTTCTTTTTTTTTTTTTTCCTTTTTCCTCTCGTCATGAACACATCTATTTATCTGGAGCCCCCACAATAACCTGACAATGTGTCACGTCCTACCAGCGTTTAGATAGCGAAATATCAGTCATTTCCGCCAGGAGGGAGGGAGGGAGAGAGAGAGAGAGAGAGAGAGAGAGAGAGAGAGAGAGAGTCAAAAGGAAATGTTTCGAAAGAAAGAAAGGCTGGAGGAATAGATAAACGAGATGCATAATCTGGAGGAATGAAAGTATTGGAACATTGGGAGGTAAGAAAAGACGATGGATTAAATGGAAATACAAGAATACAAATTTGAAAAAGAAAGAGAAATAAAACGTGTGGAGGAATAAATAAACAAGAAAAAATAGAAAAAAAAAAACAGAATTAAAATCTTCATATTGCTGTAGAAGTAAACAGAATAGAAGACATGAATTTATTGTAAGAACAACGGCCATGTAATATCCAGCGGTGTTATTGTGCTTCCTTCATCTCTTGTAATTTCCGTGTAAATAAATAAGTGATATTGTACTATAGGCGACACTTGTAAGCACATACACGGACACAAATACCATACCGAATACAACGTATGAAAGTAAGAAAGAATTAAACTGAATACTACGGTTTTACTGTTATCGGCTCTTTAAACTCTGCAAATATATATATATATATATATATATATATATAATTATAAAATATATTAATTATGTTATGTTATTTATGAGAATAGCTGTTTCTATACAGGGAACATTCGGCATTCTTTGATAAAACAGCATTACTGGCGGTTTCAAATTAAATCTTTCTGTTTTAACAGTAGCCCGAAAATAGGTTTCCCAAGTCCATTAACTGTTATATCTCTTTCTAGTACGAAAGCGGAATTTCCTTCTGAAACTTTGCTTTTAAGTAATATGAAAAGTCTACAATTTGACTATGTAACTATTTTCTCTTCGATTAACATGTACTATCCTTTTAGTTTTTGCTGCTGTTTAAAATCTGCATGTAATATAGTTCCTTTTATTTGGTACAGTTCCCTGTTTGCAATTTTGAAGCGCCAGTCTATGAAATCTGCTGAAAGTCTTCTTTAGGACCTTTAGGGTTCATTTGGTTCAAATCGTTTGAAATCATACTATCAAATGTTTGCATATTGATATTATTTCAATAATATACTTTTGAATAACTGGTCTTACACGCACACACACACACACACACACACATATATATATATATATATATATATATGGACTTTACTAACCAGACACTTCCTCTGTAGCTGAGTGGAATAGCACCTCAGACCAAATGATGGTTCTGTGTAGAACACAGTCTCGATTCCTGTCGGAGGACACATATTTTCTACGAAATTTCTCGAACGTTCAGGTCGGTAAATTTAATTAATACTGTTTATTATAAACATAACTTTTTTTTGATTAGATAAGTGTATCAATAAAAATGACGTATTAACAGAAAATATATTAAATTAACCGTTCATGTCATCTGGGGCGTCTATTTAAATACAAGTATCCACTATAATGAAGTTTGAATTAATATGTATGTATATATATATGTGTGTGTATATGTGGAAGGATAAGTAGAGAGAAATGGGAAAAAGTGTTGGAAGAATGCAATGTTAGCCAAGGTTTTTATGTGAAATGCAAACTTTCGATCAAATTTAAATATGAAAAAAAAATCTATAAATCTAGCAACGAAAGTTGATGGCTGAAGCTGTGAAAATAAATTAAAAAAAAAAAGTTTGGCATAAGAAGGCGAAGCTAAGAAAAGCTACTTTACAATTGTGTGCATGAATTGTTTATTGCCACCAAAATAGGATTGCGGTTGATTTCGATAAACGCCCACACGCATTAGGCATGGACACTTGGTCGCTTGTAGTGTTTAAAAACACGTTCTTACAAATAATAATCTTCTTCTTCTTCTTCTTCTTCTTCTTCGTGCTGTGTCCCTTCAGGACATAGGTGTTTTTGACTCTCCACAACTTCCTATCATTTGTAGTTGTCAGTATTATCTTTTTATAATCCCTGTTCTGCTATCCATTTACACAAGCGCGTTAGGTATGTTATTCTCAACTTTCCTCTGTCCCCCTTGCTCTCAGTATGTCTTGTGAGTGTCATATTCTCCGAGCCCTCTTTCCTCCTTATATGATGTAGTAGTTTCATCTATCTCTTCCTGATTTTAAGTATATGTCCCCATTGTGTATTCATTCTCTCTAAAACTTCGTCCTTGCTCACATATTCGCTCTATGGTATTCTCAACATCTTTCTGTAGGACCACATTTCTGTGGCTTTAATTCTTGGATGATATGACCCAGAATACATTGCCATGTACGATTACCAATATTACATAAGAGTCCAGTGCTTTTTTCTTTGTTTCCAATGAATTTCTTCTGTTTCTTAATACATTGCCTAACTTTTGGAAGGCATATTTCGCTACCTCAAGGCACCTTAGGATTTCGTCTATTGTACTACTTAATATTTGTATTAATTTCATTTTGGTACATCTATTTTTTAATTCGTATGTTGAGCTGTTTCTTTTCCTAACAGCCATATATACTGTCTTCTTATGGTTGATGTTTAGTCCTTTCTTCTCGCTTTCCTTTTACGGCCTTCTGTAGGAGTTTCAATAGTTTCTTTTTTTGTGTCTGCTATCAACAATGCGTTATCTGCATATCTAATTTTCTAAGGAATAATATATTTAATAAATGTTTATGAAAATTTTTTCTTTATCTCAGGTTTTATATAAAGGACTGTGTATCAAAATGCAAATCAGGGAAGCTGGAAGCAACAACAAAAAACGAAAAAACAAAACAACAACAACAATAATAATAATAATAATAATAATAAAAAAATTGCTTCATCTTAAAAACAAAAATGGAACAAAACTCGTAATAAAATAGAAATCATGAAAATACTTCATCTAATTCTTTCAAAAAATATTTACAGAATCTTCTTATGATTTTATGCAAAATGCACATTTTCAATTTTCTGTAAAGTACTTAACACAGATCTGGATCATTTTCGAGGACCTCTTCGTAATTATCTCGTCTTTATAGAAGCATCGTGTGTGCCTTTCGTCTGTTTTTGCAATAAACAACAAACAAAGTTTTTCGTAAAATTAGAAACACAAAACAAAGACAACACGAGGAAAGCAGGCAGAAGCAAGAAATAGCTGAATGAGTTTAACAAAAGAAAAAGAAATCATTGAACGAAGGCAAGTTTATATACAACCAACCGAAACAGTCACAACTAAGCGACATTTGCCTTTACAAAAGCTACGAGTAATTTGGGCTGGGCCCTGTTTTTTGTTAAGGGTGGTCGGTCAGTGCAATTACAGACGACGAGGACAAAAATACAGAATAAAAAAAAAAAGTGTAAAAAGTAAAAAAAGCTTCTGAGTTTTACGAAAAGCTCGTTGGGTGTCAGAAAGATTTGAACCGAGAGATAAGTAAAATGTTTTGGAAAACAAGGAAGACAAAAACAGGATACATAAAAATATAAGGAGGCTGAAGAATTTGCATTGTTTGCAAATCCGATTCGTTCTTCTAAATCCAAGCCTCACAGGCTCGGAAATTTCATTAATTCGGAATGAATTTGAAATAAATAAAATCCATGTGAGGGGAGAAGATTATTGTGAACTTCAGTTAAATCCAGTATTTTAAGGATTTTTTCTTTGCTGTCCATGTCGTTCTAAGCAATGTTTGTCCCATTAATATTAGTGTCCACACAATTACACGTCTACACAATCTTTATTGTGAAACAATATAATGGCTCACACACAGTTTAGCATTAAAAGTTTCTACTAATACATATATATATATATATATATATATAATTGTGTGTGTATATATATATATATATTATTGTGTGTGTATATATATATATATATATATATATATATATATATATATAATTGTGTGTGTATATATATATATTGTGTGTATATATATATATATATAATTGTGTGTGTATATATATATATATATATTGTGTGTGTATATATATATATATATATATATATATATTATTGTGTATATATATATATATTATTGTGTGTGTATATATATATATATATATTATTGTGTGTGTATATATATACATATTTATTGTGTATATATATATAGATAATATTGTGCATATAGATAATATTGAGTGCATATAGATAATATGTGTGTGTGTATATATATATATATATAGATAATATTGTGTATGTATATATAATATTGCATGTGTATATATATATATTGTGTGTATATATACATAAGATATGTGTGTGTATATAGATACATTGTGTATATATATATATGTGTGTATAATGTGTGTGTGTATATATATATGTAATATTGTGTGTATATATATAATATTATGTGTGTATACATATAATATATATGTGTCTATATATAATATTGTGTGTGTATGTATATATATATATAATATTGTGTGTATGTATATATAATATTGTATGTGTATATATATATATTGTGTATCTATATATATATATATGATATTATGTGTATATAGATAATATTGTGTGTATATATATATATGTAATATTGGTATATATATATATATTAGTATATATATGTAATATTGGGTGTGTGTATATATATATATATAATAGTATATATATATGTAATATTGGGTGTGTGTATATATATATATATATAAATAGTGTATATATGTAATATTGTGTGTGTATATATATTTATAACAGTGTATATATATGTATATTGGATGTATATATATATATATATATACAATAGTGTATATATATATAATTGTATATATATATATATATATATATATATATATATATATATTGTGTGTGTATATACATATGCATATGTGTGTGCAAAATATCAGATATATCTGTAAAAAAATACTATACAAATGAAATAAAAAAGTATAAAGTTACCAAATGAAACTTTAATTATATATACACACACACACACACACACACACACACACACATATATATATATATATATATATATATATATATATATATATATATATATATATATATATATATATATATATATAAAAAACACTAATATTTCATGGTTATAATCTATGACATTGGAATCGTTATCACGATCCAATTCATTCCAACGTAAATTATAACCATGCTTCTGAGAAGTACTTAGAAAGATGATAGATATATATATTTAAGTAAATTGCTTTGGTTTTCCTGAATGTGTTTTGATTAAAAATATATCTTCCGAATCAGAGTCATAGTCTCCGATTTAGACAAATTATTTTGAATTTTGAAGTATATTTCGAGAAACAAAAAAAAACTAAAGCCTACTCGCTGGGCATAACACTTTTTTTTATTATATTGACGATCTACTAAGCGACTTGGTTTAGTGTCATGTTTTCTTATGAGAGACTCGTTGCGATAACACAGTTTTACTTTAAGCAAGCAATAGATAAATGTTGTACGTCATTCATTGTAGCGATAACCTCTTAACTGAAATGACCCATGCTACCAAGGTCCAGTCACAGGCTTTATCCTAACTGGTGATTCATTTGAATGTTACTTGTTGAGATTGTCGACAAACGACTACACATTAAAATAAAATCAATTTGCTTGAAAATGATTCGGAAGATAGAGTAACAAAACGCCTGCTTTTTCTTTTAAATCACTATTTCTTTTTTGTTCTTGACAGGCACAATGAATATAAAAAGTGTTCTTTTTTTAATTTTCGTTTTTGTTTCTTTGCAATGTTTTGCTCGTTATCTTTGGGGTTGACGTTTTCAGGCCACAAGGTTCCCGCGTGTGACCATTCACTGAAATGTAAATTGATAACATTTTTATCGTTGACAACGTCACGAGGATTGAGACGCTGGTCGAAGAATAATAGCTCACCTCTGACGAAAGTATTAAAGAGATCATCTTTCATTTGACCGCCGTCTTCAAAGAATGTCTCTCGATAGTGGCGTTATACAAAAGACATTAGTTAGCGAAAAAAAAAAAGGGGCAAAGAACGAAAGTAAAACTGGGAAATAAATATAAAAGACAGACAAAGCTCTATAAAATAAAGACGAACAAAATAAACTCTAAAAGATCTCTCTTGGTAAGAGAGATATCGAAATAGGTCAGCTTTTCTCAGGGTCCCAACAGATGAGACATTGAAAACAACAACAAAACAGCAAAGTATTTAAAATAAAGAATGATTAAAGGAAGAGAAAAAAGCGGCGCTGTAAGACCCTTGATGAGGATTTAAGTAAAAACAATTGCAGTCTGGACAAATTGGGGAGAGAAAGATTTCATGTGGATATAACGGATTTATTTTAACTTAAAAACCGCGAGAAAAGAAGATGTAACTGGGATATGGAAGCTGTCTGTCTAACTTTTGACATTAATCTCTAAGCGATTCATTTAGCAAAGGCATCCAGTCGAATTTCTTGGACAAATCCTTATAAATACAAAAATATATCTCTTTCCTTAATCACTAAGAATGACAGAAATGATTTCTATTAAAGAAAAGTTACAATTATAATTATGTAAATCCTCAATATTTACATTTGTCACACACACACACACACACACACACACACACACACACACACACACACGCACACGCACACACGCACACACGCACACAGTTAGAATATTTGTTTGCCAACCATGAGATTCGGAGTTCGAATCTCACCATAGCCGATTTGTCAAGAAGGTGATGTTATCCGTTTGGAAAGTGCCTGAAAACAATGACGCAAGTCATCATGACTGAGTATGTGAGTGAACTGGCTTTATTCAAACTGTTCACCATGCAAGATTATACGGTCTCAAGCCAGGCATGAAACAGGTGACTCAATTTGAACACGAAGATTTGTGCCTGAGTTGGCGTCTGCAACAGGGATTTTCTATTCGCTTTCAAAGTCTGGGATGCTCGAAAACGAGTAACCGGTCTCTCTCTCTCTCTCTCTCTCTCTATATATATATATATATATATATATATATATATATATATATATATATATATATAATGTGTGTGTATGTATGTATGTATGTCTACCTTTATATGAGTCAGATTAGGCCTAAAATGGAATACTGCTGTCATGTTTGGGTGGGAGCTGCCCATATCTCACTGTTTAGACTTGATAGAGCCCAAAAGTGTTTCCGAGTTCTTGGCGGTGACGAACTATTTTCCACCCCTCAATTTCTATCTCACAGGCGCTACTTCCATAGAAAGTGCTCTGACGAACTACATTCCTTGGTTACAGCCAGGTTTAACTTTCACGGTTAGGACCCGCCATACCACTTACATGAAACAACCCACATTTCCTCCGCATTCCATTGGTGAGAAGTAAGTTCCATCCGAACAGACTCCCAAGAGAATGTTTCACTACAATCTTATCTTCCCCTCATATCCATATTAACTAGCCTTTAACATAAACCTCTACTTCGAGTGCCTCTTGTATAGGGTGAACCCTTTTTTTGTAAAAAAATGTATGTAATTTGTTTATCCATTCCACACATTATGCATACAAACATGCATTTCATAAATTTTAAAATAAATTTCCTGACGAATTGATGTAATCTCCACAGAACTCAGTGTAACATGATCATTTCATTTTATTTCTCAGTATTAATTTTCATTTCTCTTTATATTGTACACTGTAGTAGCAAAGAAAAAGTAATCTTTCAGAAATATCCTGGTCGACTTTTTGTGGGGTACAAATTCAAACGTATGTTATTTTTTTTAGTGGATACTCATATTGGAGTAGACGTGCCGCTTATATACTAAAAAGTATATTTATTCATTTTCGTCTAAGGACCAGAATATTCGAGAAATCTTATTAGAAAAAAAATATACGCTCTCAAGCAGGATTCAAACCTGCGCCCCCTTGGTGGGAGAAACCGTCGTTAGATCTTTTGATCAGAGTAGCATTTTTATGTCAAAGTTGAGAGCAGCCAACGCATTTAACGTATTATTTTGTAAAATGTCCCTTTTGTGTTCATATAATCTTTTATTTAGATTTCTTGACGTTCCTCCTGCGTATTTCTGTGACAGTTTCTAAAGAAGTGATTAATTTTATTAATTAATCTGGGAAAGATTAGGATACGAATCAGATTACTTTAAATCCCTTTTATGGCCGGACCGAACATTTTTGAAAATTGTCATATATATATATATATATATATATATATATAACGTTAAAACCACTGATGCCTGTTGAATACTAAACCTCCCACCGAAAATAAGGAAAATAAGAATGTTATGTTTTATATATATATATATATATATATATATATATATATATATATATTTACTCATATATATTTGTGTTTTTGTATTCATACATTTGTTTACAGTAAACAGAAGTGTGTGTGTGTGTGTGTGTGTGTAGAGGAAGCTGCTAATTACCGGGTCTATAACAAAGCCAAATATAAAAACATTCGAAGATTTTACCTTACTTGTCATGAAATTTAATTCTATAAACAACTTCACATTAAGAGAAATTAATATGAAAATTATTGGCTTGAATTTATGATTTTGAATTGACTTTAAATAGTCTTTGCGTCAAAACAAATTTGATAACAATTACCGTTTAATAAGAATGTTCCAGATTACAATGAACAACATTTATTTATAATGAGTATTATTGCCTTATTATTATTGCTTTATTATTAGTATGATTGCCTTATTACTATGAAATTTCTAATCCTCCTGTAACACTGTGAAGTTCGTCAGACATAACTGACTGAAACAGAAAAGATATCATTTTAACAGGAAGTAAAATATTACTCCCTTCAGATAAAATGCAGATTCAGTTCCTGACTTCCGGCCATTTCTAAGTCTGCTTATTTTTCTTACCTATCGTTTTATTTGATCAGTGCCGTTATTTTTTTCTTATTATTTCCCAGAAGGCCAAGTCGTCTGAAGTTGACCAGCAACTTCCGCTCATGGAACTGAAACGAGAGACTTCCCCATCCAACACACCAGATTGGTCATACACATTTGAAGTGGACTCATCATGCCGTGGTAGTAACTACAGTGGTAGCTTTATTGTTCATTTGCAGGGGAACAACGGTCTGAACATGGGATCGGGCGCTGTCGGCTTGTCTGAGATGCCCATACCGGACGTCGTTGGCGCTGGTCATCCCGGAAGTGTGGAAGGACGCATGAGTCGAGGAGCTGCTGGTGTTATCGGAGCGGCGACCCACCAACATCATCACCACAACAACATCAACAGTAACAGCAATGGTAACACGACTACTACTACTACTAATAATAACACTCACCATCATCACCATCATCATCATCATCACAACAGCAACGGCACAAATAATGCTAGCACCAATGGCAACAACCTCAACGGTAACAGCAACCATCATCATCATAGTCAACCACAGCATAATCTTCATCAGCATCATCATCAGCAACAGCAGCAGCAACTCCACCCGAACTCATTGGTTACGCAAGATGACCACAAACCGTTTATCTGTGCCGGATGCGGAGATCTCATCACCGAGCGATATTATTTAAACGTCGCCAATAATGCGTGGCATTTTAATTGCTTGAAATGTTACGAATGCAAATCAACACTTGACACTGAACGATCATGTTACGAGCGAATGGGCAACTACTACTGCCGGGAAGATTATCAAAGGTAAGTAAAAACATATATATATATATAAGATAAGATTTTTTTATGTTTATACGTTCTTTTTATAGATACAAATATTTAAGTAAATGCTCTGTTAATAATAAACAGTATTAACAAAATTTACCGGCCTGAATGTCCGAGAAATTTTCAAACAAAAGGCACGTCAGGCTATATGACGGTTCCGTATAAGATACAAGTTCGATTCCTGTCGGAGGACGCATATTTTCTATGAAAATTTCTCGGACATTCAAGCCGGTAAATGTTAATACTGTTTATTATAAACAGAGCATTTACGTAAATATTTGTATCTATAAAAAGACCGTATAAACATAAAAAATGTCTGAAGAATAATTGTCGGACTTTTATTCATTTCATAATATATATATATATATATATATATATATATATATATATATATATATATATATATATATATAAACTGTTTTTAAAAAATTTGGATGAGCGTCATGTTACAGTGAGACGATTATCATATTTTTTTCGCAAAGTTAAAGTTCGTAATAATTTTCAATTGGCCGAATTTATTACATAAAACATTGGGTTATTATTATTATTATTACCAGTTTTTCTACTGGATGTTGCTTTTTATTTACATCATGTAAATTTATTGTTTGAATTATGGGGATGAAGCATTGTCATTATGATTCATTTTTGACTAATATTTCTTTAATCTATTTTGGTAATAGATGCAATAAATATAAATAATCTTAGATTGTTTGAATTTCTCAGAAGAAACATTGTTATTATTGTCTAGTCTTTCATTTTTTTCTTTCATGTTTTTTGTTCACGTCCACCTGATCATAAAGTAGATATGTTATTCTGAAGTTGTCCTAATTTCTTAGATAAAACAGTTATATTATTTTAATTAGTCTTTCTTTAATCTTAAATATCTTGTTTCGTTGCTCCTCGTAATAGCAAATGGAGTAATAAAATTGATCGGAATTAATTAGATAAAACATTGCTATTATCATTAAATTCTGACTGAATTTCTGGGATGAGGAATTTATTTTACAGTACTTAAATTTGGTCTAACTTCCTCATATTTGTTGTTATTACATCAACGTTTCAGCCGTTTTACGCCTCAGCCTTCTTGAGATACCTGCTGATTTGTGTAATCTTCAAGGAACTGAACCCTTTATTTAAATCTGCGGAATTTGGTTGTTCTCGTTCCGCTCTCCATGACTCGTGATGTCTTGTTATTTTTAGGATTGTTTACTTATTGCTGGCTTTGTTTATCCTTGGTTTGAATTTGTACCCAACGGCCCAGGGATTGAAGTGACAATTACTACCTACGCAGAAATTCAAGAACTAAAGTTTGAATCCACTAAGTCCTTTGATATTCATATCTAACCTGTCTATATCTACATTGAGCAACGGATAGATTTATTGATTGAACATATGACAGGATTCACGATAAGATTAAAAGGTCCTTGCTGCTACCTCCTGAATAAGTAGAGTAATTATGAGGGAGGGGTCTGTGGTAATAAAATAAGCATCTCTCTTCCAGTTAGTAGCTATCCATTACAATAAAATAAACGTTTTTCAGCGCTAAACCTGAATTGGTCAAATAAAGCTTCATAAGTTTAGGGTACGTCGACGTAGTGTAATGAGTGGCAAGCGTGTCTCGTTAGAACTTACAACTGAGTTGTGAGTTCGATCTTCATTGGATGCCCCAATTCTTTAGTCCTTGTGCCACATCTAAGCTACTTTTATAAAATCACAGTAATCCTCTACTTAAAGTTGTACCATATTACAGGGTTTGACCATGTTTATTATTTAATTTGAATTTCATAGAACCCTGTGAAGATAATATCGGTGGATTTTCTTTTGATATAGCAAGATAATTCTGTTGATAATTTACGAGAATAAATAAATATATATAAAAACAAAAACAAAAATAAACACAAAAAAAAAACAAAACAAAACAAAAAAAAAAAAAACAAACTAGTGAGCCAGAACCTACCTACCAAAGTTTCACCTTACAGATGTTCAGAGTACAAATGGCCCGTACTACCCTATTAGCAACTATATATATATATTTATTTATTTAGTCTTGCTCTAAGCTCCAGTTGTGGGCATCGGTATTTATGTAGCTTAATTTTTCACAATATTGGGGTATCAATATCTGTCTATATCTCTGAGATGATGTATTAGGATTACTTACATTGTTTACATTATTCGGACTGTTATCCTCATCTTCATTGCTATATGGACACATGGGCCAGTGGACAAAGACGTTGGTTAGATCCAGTGACTAGACCCAAAGAGTTGTGTGTTCAATACCAGGCCACAGCAGTGGTGAATCAAACTTGAAGAGTTGAATTAAAGGGAAATAACTGCGACATCCGGAGAAGGCACTCTACCCCGGTGGACGAAATAAAGTGTTCGGTTCGAAATTCCAATCTTCTGAAGAATGCCGGAGCGTATAACGGCCGAAACGTTGTGAATATGTGAATGAAGATGAGGATAACAGCCCGAATAATATAAATCATAAAGCATCAGTTGTGTATCGAACCCAGTACGCTAGCCAATTGATTTGAGAGACAAGGTTTCTAACGACGGAACATCGATAGGTGGCCATCTGTATCCTTTTTCTTCATATTTGTCCCCTTTTTTAGCGTGTCGTGTTTAGAACAAGAGGCAACAATGATGAGGTGAAATAAAACACCAGACAAAAAAATGCTAGTGCTGTGAATTACCCGGAAGTTACAAGTGTTAAGAGGAAAGAAGAAAATGTGTTGCACGTGGACAATTTCTTTTTTTTCTTTTCTTACTTCTTCTACTTCTGTCTTTTGAGTTGCAACTTGCAGGAAGAAAGGAAGAAAGAGATCAAACACACAAGAGGAGGATCACTTGACTCTCACAATTCCCTGACCTGCATTCTCTAAAGGCTTTTACATTCGCTAAGACAATGGATATAAATAGGGTTAATATGGTTCATGGACATCTACGGGGATCACGGTATAAAAAACAAAAAACAGTGCATGATGAACCCGTTTTCTAAGACATTAAAAAATGCAGTATTCTCACTTGATATTCAGCTGCGAGAATCGCACTTCATTCTAACAACCATTTTAATGGGGCCACTTCTATTATCTTAAATTTACCCTGGCTTAAAGGTCAACATCAATGGGATAATTCCTTAACCTTAAAAAAAATTCTAAAAGTTTGCCCAAGGTGACGAAAACCTAAAAATAATAAATCAGAAATGATAACGATGATGGCATTTAAATGGTTGAATTTCACATCTCACAATCGATGAATTTATATACTTTTATATCTATTGAAAACAATTGCTTTAATTGCTTTAAAAATAAATTTTATTGTCATTTTTTTTACATTTGCTTGGTAGAGCAAATGGCCACCTATCGATGTTCCGTCGTTAGAAACCTTGTCTCTCAAATCAATTTGCTAGCGTACGGGGTTCGATCCTCAACTGATGCTCCAATTACTTACATGAGTTATATTATTCGGACTGTTATCCTCATCTTCATTGACATATTCACAACGTTTCGGCCGTTGTACGCTCCGGAATTCTTCAGGTGATTGGAATTTCGAACCGAAACTTCCAATATCCCCCACCGCTCCAGAATCCGTGTGTCCAGAATTGGTTTGTGGAATCACGTCCAGATTAGCTGATGACTTGCCCGATAAGACTTTTTTTTTTTAACCCGACTGTAATCCTAACTCGGCTGACCTCATTTCAAGCCGCTATCCATTAAACCGACAGCACATCCTCAAAGCAAACACAAACTGCCTCAGTCGGAATTTGATATTATTTTTGGCGCCGATAATCATTACGACATCTGCATATCCGTAATTTACAGTGAAGAGGACCAAAAATGTTTTAAAATATTTCCCGAAAAGTTAATCTCTGCCAGTTCACTTACTACTTTAATTTTTTCCCAGACTTATAGTAAAAGTAAGATAATTATTTTTACCAATATACACACAATACAATGCCCAAGTATGCTCACGGTAAAGGGTTGCTGTGTTGTGTTGTATGAGCGTAGGGAAAGGTAAGAAGTGAAGTACTTGGGGCTGTGCAGGCAAGATAACAGCTATTTCTAGATATAAAAAGGTCAAGATTTAATTAGGGAATACATTTCAGAGTTCAGTCGGAGATATTCAAGGTAGAGTTTGGAAGTACACTTTCGAAGGAACTGGAAACCCAGTCCTAAACCGGAAACAAGGGATAACCCTCTACTCTTGTGGAAAATACAAGAGAGGAGTGTGAACCAGTGAATAAAAGCGTTGGTTGATTGAACCAAAAGGTTGTGAGTTCAATCCCTGGCCTCACTGGAGAGAACAAAAACTGGGCGAGTTATCAAGACGTATTAGCTAAACACTGAGGCACGTGGATGTGATGTGAGAGTAATCTATACCTGTGGAATAAATAAAGGGTTCGGTTCAAAATTCCAACAAATATCACCTGAAGAAAGCCGGAGCGTACAACGGCCGAAACGTTGTGAATATGACAGTAAAGATGAGGACAACAGTCAGAGCAACGTAAACAGTTTAAATAGTTACAATATCTCATCTCAGAAATATAGACCGATCCTGAAGAATGCCGAAGCGTACAACGGCCGAAACGTTGTGAATGTGACAGTAAAGACGAAGACGACAATCAGAGCAATGTAAACAGTTTAAATAGTTATAATATCTCATCTCAGAAATATAGACTGATCCTGAAGAAAACTATCTTGGACATATGGACAGATAAAACATCGGCGTTTGTACTTTAAAATTACACGCTGATTTATATAAAATCCGAGTCCATTGAAACAATATATTAACAGATTTAATTTCATAATGACTTTCCATCTGTTTACCCTTAATGTTGGCACAAGTTTAATTGCTATCTATTTATGTCTCATTATATCTATCAGTCTATTATTTGATCACTTTCCATTAAAATCACATCTATATATATATAGACCCATTTCAGTTTTTCTGACCCCGTCGTATCTTCCTAACATGTTCTGTTGAAAGCAATCTCTGTTGATCTCCATTTCTTTTGCAGGTTATTTAACACACAGCGTTGCGCGCGTTGCAACATGGGAATCCAGTCGACAGACTTAGTGATGCGTGCCAGAAATCACGTGTATCACGTGACCTGCTTCACTTGTTTTACGTGTAACAAGGCTCTTCAGGCAGGTGACACATTCGGACTCCGTGACCATTTGGTCTACTGCCAGATTCATTACGAAAATTCTTACCATGCAGAGTACATAGCCTTGTCTCCAGACATGAATGCTGGTCAACTGCCCTATTACAACGGTGTAGGAACATTACAAAAGGGTCGACCGAGGAAACGACGAAGTCCGAACATCAGCTCCGATGAATTTGCACAGAATATTGGTAAGACGGAAGTTTATTTATTTATATACTAATTTATTCAAACTGTTGCCTTTACCATCATTGTTATAACCACAAGTTTCCCACTTTTGTGATCATCGAATTGCTTAAATGCCTCTCATATTTGTTATAAAGAGTTCCTTTCAAAATCCCCTTACACTGTTAAACATTGGGCCGCATGTCGTATAACTCATTAATAGGTGGGATGTACTATTAAAGATTAGATTTATTCAGGAAACCAAACGAGCCGCAGTTTTTCCATGAGAACTCTTGCCTTTCTTGGCAACCAGTTGAGGAGGAGGACAAATCTGAATTCGAAACCCTAGAGGAGGCAACTGAAAAATTGTTTAAAGAAAAAAAATCAGAATCAATAAAAATCAAAGTTGCAGTTATGAAGACAGGTTACCAATTTTATTTCTAATTTTAGTTCAGTTGACTACAGTAAATGGCAATATTACTGTCAGGTTAGTGAAGCACGTTACAACAATGGTTACTCAACTGCCAGCTCTTTCCTGACAATGACTTTTGGTCTACCTGTGATAGGTTCAAGAATATAGATTGTCAGGGCCGCATTGAAGGTTTAATAGGTGTGTATTTCCTGCTGGTTCACTTTCAGGCAAAAACTATCATTTCAAAGGATGATTTTCAAGATAGAAGATTAACACAAATTATCCTTACACTTTGATTTTGGGCTGAACTAAGCAAAGAATATATGCAATGGATTTCATATGACTAACTTACACAAGTCAAAAAATAAAATACACACACAAATATATATATATATATATATATATATATATATATATATATATATATATATATAAAAAGCAACATTAAAATTCTGTGACACAATAAATTCCAGTATGAGTTAAATATCAGAGGCAAAAAGTGTCTCTCTGGGCCAGTCATATGCAACCATTTTCGAACATTGGGTCATATGAGATAATAACTGATAACGATCCGCAATAATAAAAGAATCAGGATTTTCGTTGAAGGTTTCTCAGGCATTTTCAATGTAGAAGACCATATGCTTAAATATCTGGAAATGTTGATTTTATTCTTGGGACAAAATAATTTTTTCTGTTATTAAAAATGTTGAAACTTGACTAATGCATGGAATAATAATGCAACACAAAATGTACTTAGAACAAAATGTATTGAAACAAGAAAGGTACACAATACTTACATATAGTCTTTTGTATATTCCTGGGAAGACCGTTCCTGGAGAATGTGTTGACTGAGTCGCAGTCGGGCAGAGTCTCTGGTTGAATCTCTTGATTCCCCCCTCTCTTCCTGGTACCAACCATATTTATATGGTCGGTACTCCACTATGCAAATTAGGTGGATCCTACCACAACAAAAAATTGAAGTCTTGCTAAAATATTATGACAGTGGGATTAACACAGACGGTTGTACGTAATTTTTTTATGAATTATTCATTTGACTATATGAAAAGTGTGTTTGAGTGTATATATATATATATATATATATATATATATATATATATATATATAATATTATATAATTTGTCGGACAAAAATTCAACACCAATATACAACACCACAAAAATAATAAATAAAAACTTCAAATTTCCCTATATCAAAATTAACCAACCAACCTTCAACAAAATTTATTATGAGTGCAGCAGCAACGTATTTAAGTGCATATAACAAACATTTAATGTCAGTTCACATTTCTACTAATTTCTGGTCAGCTCTATTATACTGAAACAGAGCTACAATGGACAAATTTAAACAAATAACGGAGAGCGTATTTTTTGTTTCTTTGTAAAAATCACCGTCACAACGGAACGCAGATTTTATCGCAGTTACAGTAAGTTTGTCTTTGTAATTTAACCCTGAAGATGATCTTGGAAAAGATCGAAAGTACTTGGGTTAGAAAAAATACAGTGCCTTCCTTGATGAATTTCATCTTAACATCAAGAAACTGATTAGAGAAAGATAAAGGATCAGTATAAAATTAGACGCAATGTCTCTATATTATTCAATGAAACACATTTTCACATTTTGAATATATATATATATATATATATATATATATATATATATATATATATATAAGAAATTGTAAATATAAATATAAAAGTGAGCATTGAAGTTAGCACTCAGAGGCGACAGGCTGTTTCATGCTGAACGCAATCGTCAGGCCGCCGTAATAGTGATAGTGTGCACTTGAATGATAGTGAGTGCTTGAATGCATTCTTCAGGCCTGAAGATAGCATTAAATCATGAAACAGATTATGTTGATCTCAATTGCATTCTATTCTACAACTCTTCCTCCCCTTTCACAATTTCTTCCTTCACAGCATTTTTCATGTATGCTTCCCGGTCAGAAAATCTAAATGATTTCAGCTCCTTGGAGGCTGTGATCGGACAGATACTACAGTCTAATCCTAGTTAAAGAAATATAAATGACACGCACATAAACTATCAGAATCGTGAGCAAAGTCTCTTGGTCAGAATGCGTATGTATTTTCAGCTGTATAGCGCTACACATCGTGCAGGTATTACACTTTGATCCGAGGTAGAAATGTGTAACACTCGTTCATAGAGACAAGCAAAATAACAGTATCGATAATTTTGATCAATATCACTTTCGAAAATAAGTCTATTTTATATGTCTTTATTTGTTATGGTTTTATTGATTTTGAATTTGATTATTTAAAAATTGTAATTAGTCGCAATGGATTCAGTCATTATTGATTCGAATTTAAAATATCCGATTTGTTTAAACATTAATTCTCATTTCAGAATGACACTGAAATCGATAATGCTTGATTTCGCGAAAGTACGAATGTTTAAATTACGAATTGCTTACACCATTGATTAATTGTAATCGGAAATATCGGATTAATTAAGCAACAATTGGATTGGGCAAATCCCATGAGTCATCTTGGTTGTTAGAATAATGGTCTATGATATGTAAGGTCCAATAATGTTTTTTCTCAATCGTAAATTCTTATTTAACAACGACTTGTTTCTCTATTTTTTTTTTTAAATAAATATTTTTAAAAACTAAATTCCCAACTTGATTTTTAACTATTTTATTATTTATTTTCATTTCAGTCACCGTTCGTTTGTTCCTTTTTTTTTTCCTTCACACTTCCTTTCTTCCCCCATCTTTATTTTTTTTTTCATTCATGATATTTTGTCTATATCCTTTCAGGTTTTTTCAATTGTTTTCCTTCTCACTGCATTTTTTCTTTCTTTTTCTTCTCTCTCCCTCCTTTATTGTTTTTGTTTCTTTCCTACTCTTTCTGTTTTCATTCTTTCCTTCCTTTTACCTCTTTTTGTCTTTCAATTTAGATCGTTCATTGTCTGTCTTGGATGACTTTTCGTTTTTAATCTTTCACCCATTTTCACTTTGAAAGTAAATTTTCCTGTTTTTTCTTTCGTCTTATATTTTCTTTAATTTTCATTTTCCATATTTCTTTCTATTTCTCTCACTTTCTTTAGTTTTTTTACTTCTTTTTCTCATTGTCTCTTTTCTAAACATTTTTCTTCCTGTTTTTTTTCTTTTTTCCTTTCCTTTTCTCATTATCTCTTTTTTTTTCATTTTTTCTTCCTTTCTGTCATTCGACGTCTCCTTTTTATTTTCAGGTTCTTTTTCTTTTTTTTCTTCTTTCTTTCTATTATTCTTTTTGATTTCAGTTTGTTCGCGTTTCTTTTACTTCTCCCTTTTATTTTTCATTTCTTTCTTTCCAACGCTTTTCCTTTTCTTTTACGTCAACTTTTCACGTTTCTTTCCTTCCCCTCTTTATATTTTTTCTTTCTATCCATTCATGATTTTTCTTTCATGTCGGATTTTCTGTTTACTTTTCGTCTGTCGGTTTAATTTCACTACCTTCCTTATATTTCTTCCTGAAAACATTAAAACTCTTTTACTCTTTCTCCGCGAAAATTCCTTTTATTTAATCAAGAGATAAAATGTGTTACAGATTTCCTTAAAAGAGAATCCAATTTATACCATGAATAGAGTTTTATCAGTCCTTCCACATCCTGCCACTGTCAACCGACCCCATCAACCATTCCCAAAGCAAGAGCTCTTTTCCATAGAGTTGGTAAAATTGAAAATATTACTTTATACTCACCTCGCACTAGTTAGCAAAATACTATCTCATTTGAGAGCGTCCGATCTCCACGAAGTGGCTCATACTCGTGATCCTTTGCCAAAGCAAGCTAAACTCATGTATAACAGAATTTAAGGATTTTCAAATTTATACTGATCACAAAATTCATGCTTGAGGACCAGATACTGACATTGTAAAACGAAAACAAAAAAAAACGTATATGTAATTGGATGTCGCCGTTCCGCCAGTACGAAAAATGAAACTGCAAAATAATTTGTGGCAAAAGGTTCATATGTGCATCTCTTTTGTGCAACACCTAGATTCTTTCACCATACCGGACATTATTGAAGAATGCGCCACCCTCTAAAACTCAGGCACGTGTTGTGCACTGGTGTGTTAATATTACTTATTTTTATTTTAGTTCTTTCAATGAAAAGCCTAAGAACCACCCAAGGTAGAGGATTACTGTGTGAGATTGTTATAAGGAAAAGGGATAGATGAAATAAAAATTATATGTGATGAAGATATGTAGGATAAATATCTTTTTATTCTAGACTTGAAGAGATTAACATCGTAATGATCCGGGAAGCATCCTCTTGGGAGTATCTTCCCCAAAGTAATGGAATTGGAGAAGAAGCTGTCAGAGTGGAACTTTTTCCTTGCCAAAGAAAAATACGATAGGAGGATGATTGACACCGAGTACGTGGCCTGGTAGGTCCTAGTTTTGAGGCAATGAACTGGTGGAAATAATGAATTTAGCTGGCTTAAACATTTTCCATAAAAATACCGACAAATTAGTGAGAGGCGAGCAACGTTTCATCTGTCGGATAGGGATTGCACAGTGGATGGATTGAATCATTCTTTAATGCTTATCAACCCTTTGTGGTTTATTTAAAACCGAAACTTATTTAAGATTGCAAGAATAATAATTTTTAATGAGTGCATATTGCATTACCAATTTTTTTTTTTAGAATAACAATGATTTTTCCAGATGAAAATCCTTCTATTTTACCCATAGCTAGGGGAAGAGAATGTTTGCTCGTAAGTGAATGTAACGAACCCGATTGGAATTCGACCTCACAGTTTCGATTTCTTATTCCTAGACTCAATCCATTATTTGAAGTGTGTAATGTATTCGATCAGCACTGGGAGACCAACGTTATTAGCCATGTGTTTGTATGTGGGCATGGTTTTATCATTATTTCAAATTATTCATTTGTAGTTTTACTCATCACTATCATCATTTTTACCCGTTTAATATTCTTGAACCTAAATTAGCTCTACCCTCGCTACTCAGAAGTCTATTTGCGGTCTTGTCCATCGAGAAACGTATTATCAAAAATAATTCAGAGGCGGGTTTTAAGCTGATTTATATTGGGTCAGCAAGGTGCTTTCATTCAGAGGCGAACACAAGTTCGTCCTCTTTTCATTATTAACAAAAATTAACGCCTTTTTTATGCTTTGGTTCAAGGGGTCAGGACCAGTAGTGTTTGAGCGTACTTTCGACTAAAAGATACACGTTTAAAAGTATCGGACCAATTAATAATTGGTTCTTATGCTGGCATATATGGGCACTTTATAAAATAAATTTCGACAATTTTAGCATTATTTTTCCCAGCAGTAATAAGTGTCAGGTGCTGTAGGAGGCCAAATGTCACTATGGTATTATTTCGCAGAGGGAGATACTTGGTAATGTACATTGCATACGTCCTTTTGACAAACTTGGGTGCTTGTAACAAACAGCAGGTTCGTGAAGCAATGGTTAATCACTCAATCTCCTCAGCCTATTCGAATTTTATTGACTTCGATCTTCACTAGACAACATACACATATGGCTCAGATAATATATATATATATATATATATATATATATATATATATATATACACACACACACACACACACACACACACACACACACATATATATATATATATATATATATGTGCGTGTGTGTATATATATACAGTGTGTAACAGCAAAATTGTCCGATTGTTAGATTAAGATTTGAACCGTCTTATCTTGGAAATGATTAAAAATATCTTACTGGAATTCTCCGAGGTTTTTATAAAACTATTTGATTTACTTTGATCAATGAGAATGTATAATTACTCTGCAAGTTCAACAGAAGAATCGTGATGAAATCGATCATGAACGAAAATGAAAAGTTCATCATTAATTAGTCATAGCAAGAATCGGAAGCTCATGGAGGTTTGAGATAAAGCTCATATATATATATATATATATATATATATATATATATATATATATATATTCCAGGATCATTTTTCTAAGTTATTCAAGATGATCTTCGCCCCCTTTAACCTTCTAACTTTATGTCCTGTAGTAACAAGGTGCCTCACATGTTTCATGTACGATTTCATTTTGAAGTTTTTTTCACTGCTCTTTGGACTGTCATGGCTGAAACTTGTCTCTCAAGTTCCAAACCTCTTATGGATTGAGTTGGATCTTTTCTAATTGTTCTATTTAGCTCTAAGTTGAAATGATGATCTCTCTTTCTGTTGTGACCTCCTGATCCAGTTTCCTTTCTACTGTTCCCTCTTTTTTAAACTTATTCACTGTTCTCTTGATGGTTCTTCAATGGACATTGAAGATGGAAACCAAAGTTAGTACCATTATTGAAGGCCTGAATGATCTTTTTTTCCTCTCTCTCACCATTGCTTGAAAAAACAGTGGGGCTAACACAAAACGATTTTAACATATTCTCTTTCTAGCTGAATAACTCAACGGGCTTTCCGTGATTCTTACAGCAAATGATATCAAAATGGCGAAATGTCTTATCTGAAAACCTGAAAAAATCAATTAGTTTATTGTTTTTTAAAGATATTAAACATTTTGTGAGATGTACAATTATGCTGTAACACGATTTGGCCAATTTTGCTATTACACCTAGTATATATATAGAATTACTTAAACGTTTTATTTATAAGATGTTTTATTTATTAAAAACAGTATATTTATTTTCGACAGAATATTCCAGAAATCTTCTTCGAGATTATATATATATATATATATATATATATATATATATATATATATATATATATATACAGGGTGTCCATAAAGTTCGTGTGCACTTTAAAAAATTATAACTTTATTTGTATTTGCGATAGAAATAATTTGTAAAAAGGGTTAGAAAGAAGTAAATCTATATTTTCAAGGTTGTATTGGAATTTTATTTAAGCTTCCACATGTCCTCCATCATTAGCAATACAAAGGGTAATACGATTTTGAAGTTCACGGAAAACATTTGCCAACTGATTTACAGTAATGCCTGAAATCACATTATTTATTTTAGCTATACTTAAAACTAGGAAACATTAAACTTTATAACATTTTTTACTGATTATTTGTATCGCAAATACAAATAAAGTTATAAATTTAATAAATTGCACACAAACTTTACGGACACTCTGTATATACTTATATATATATATATATATATATATATATATATATATATATATATATATATATATAGTCATGAAAGAGCTGAAATAAAAAACAGCGAGCGCTGAAAAAATATAAAAAAAAAAGCGATGGGTGTATATACCCGGGGTGCATTTGCTTTCGCCTGTGTATGCGTGCGTGCGTTCGTGCTTGTTTGTGTCAATCGTAGGTATAAAAGGTGTTGGTCAGGGGTAGGTTGGTTCCTCAGTGGGGGTAAGCATCTCAAGTTTATGGAAACGGAACTGGATCCTATACAAATAGGAGGGCGACTGTTTATAGTGTCAATATTCAGTCATCGGGTTTCATCGCCGGCTTCCCGCTCACTTCATCAACTGTCATCTTTATTTGCTTATATGAGTCTACCTACACACGCCTGCCACAATGAGCGCATATAGTCTAGCGTTGGCAGCATGCCTTACAAGCCGGGCGCTTACCAACACACACACACACACACACACACACACATTCACATAATTCAGCTTCGCACACGAGCAGAAATATGGCGCGTGTTGTAGAGCAATGGTAAGATATTTTATACTTATCCATATATTTCAGATGTAAATGTAATTGCTTATTGAAAAAAAAAAAACTGTAAATGTAATAAAATTATATAATTATTGACGACAAATTAGTCACGAACAGAGATAGATAGATACGAAAAGCCTGGGATAGATAAAGAAAGTATATGATAGATAGATAGATAGATAGATAGTTACGAAAAGCCTGAGATAGACAAAGAAAATATATGATAGATACATACATACATACATACATACGAAAAACCTGAAATAGTGTGTGTGTTTGTGCGTGTTATTGCGTGTATATATATGTGTATCAATAAGCGGTATACAAGTAGTCAAACGATTATAGGCACAAATAATGGAATCCATCTGACTTTAAAAGGCATGGATAATGGATGTGTCTTTCTCTTTCTATACACCTATGCTGTTCTTACATCTACAGAATCCAGTTCAACACTTTCACCAGTTATGCACTTATAATACTTAATGGAGTAGGAAACTTGTGATTATGATATACTTGCATTGCCAATGCATATGAAGAGACATGACTTGTGCTTTCTCGACAAACTGATGCCATGTTTACTCACCAGTTTCAAAGAAGCGAGATCGAAACGCTCGAAATATTGTGGCTCCAGGACAAATTCAGACCAAGTTTCAGAAATGTCTCTTGCTCCTTTTGGAGGAACAAATATTTCTTAATCTCTTGGTCCGAAGTTTCTGGCTTGCTCATGCGATTATTAACAATTCCAAAAATAAGTATTGGTTAGAGAGGTGGAGGGGGGCATGCTGAAGAGTGAGTTTTACAAATGAATTTAATTCCTTCCAGGGTACCATCATTTTTCTCTCTCTTTCCTCCTCTCAGGAACAACTAGCAGAATGAAGGAAAATAAATACGCACACGCAGTTGGATGAATGCCTCCACACAAATGAAAAAAGTAAATATGTATGCACATATATTACGAACACACACACAAACCTACATTACATAACTGCACCTTCGACAAATGCATAGCTTTAAACTTTTTAATTATACACTGAAGGATTTTCGGTAGAGTTTAGTAGTTATATTCAAAGCTTAATAATTAAAATCCCTTGTGTTTAAAGGTTCCATCCATCCATCCATCCATCCATCCATCCATCTCTCTCTCTCTCTCTCTCTCTCTATATATATATATATATATATATATATATATATATATATATATATTATGCGGTTATGTTTGGATAAGCAAACATGGTTAGTAGATATAGATGGTGAAAGTGTCAACGGGAAATGTGCATTTCGTTAAAAAATTGACATTGTGTTTGGCTTTGCTGTAGAGGCACTCGGTGGCGGAGCGTTGAAATCACGCCTGGCTGAACATAGATTTTCATAAATGGATGTGCAGGTTCGATCCCTGTCAAGGTTTACATATTCTCTAATACAACTTTTTATTCTCTAGCTTGACGGAAATTAATTTCACTGTTTAAAAGCGGAAATTATGCACACACAAACACACACACACCATATATTTATATATATATATATATGATCAAATATAGTTTTAATGTGTGCTTTATTTATGGGTAAAAGAGGTCAGTATCCGGGATAGAGCGAATGTAAATATAAATTAAATATTGAAGTCAAAACTTAGAGATAGGCTGTTTCATGCTAGACGCAATCGTCAGGCCACCTGTCGATTGCGTGTCTAGCATGAAACAGCCTGTCACCTAAGTGTTTACCTCAATAAATTACTTTTATATATATATATATATATATATATATATATATATATATATATATATATATATATATAATCCATCTTTGTTTATAAATGCCAGAGACTTTTATCACGCTAAAATAAGCAGTGGTTTCTCCGAGAAAAAAAAACGACCTTAGTACCTTTGTTAGTCGTTTAAACGTTTAAAATATGGAATGCGGCCCAAATGCACAGTTATTAAATTACCTGACCCGGCAGCCAACAAGGAAAGTAACTGCAGTAACCCGCCAATCGTTTTAACAAAACTTATATATATATATATATATATATATATATATATATATATATATATATATATATACAGTAAGATGAGACCGAATAGAATACAATTCCAACCTTTGTAACATTTTAATTTAAAAGATGGCTTAATAAAAATTAGAGCAATATTATTTATTTTATATTACACCGAAAACATATTAAAATCGCTACACAATTGCAGTCGTCTTTCGATGAGTATCAATGCATCTCA
The DNA here is from genome assembly GCA_903632075.3 of Acanthosepion pharaonis. Lineage (NCBI taxonomy): Eukaryota > Metazoa > Mollusca > Cephalopoda > Sepiida > Sepiidae > Acanthosepion > Acanthosepion pharaonis. The sequence goes on along the minus strand of CAHIKZ030003327.1, from coordinate 2,377,683 downwards.
TCAGGCGATTGTAAGTTACTAGCACCAGTAATTTACAATCGCCTGATGAGATGACTTTGGACGTTTTCATCAAATCCATATATATATATATATATATATATATATATATATATATATATATATATATATATATATATATATATAAAACCCAAACACTATTATCCATGGTTAATTACATTGGAATCGTAATCACAATCTAATTCATCAAACCTACAAATTCAAAAGAAAAAAATTCTAGGTCTGATGAATTGGATTGTGATTACGATTCCAATGTAATAAATTATACCCATGGAATAATAGTGTTTGAGCCTTTTATATGATATTCTTACTCTGTTCTGGACATTGAGTTCTACTTGGATTCTATCCTCTTGGATATATATATATATATATATATATATATATATATATATATATATATATTTGAAATTGTAAACAGTAGATATAATAAAAACAATGCTAGATTTTTTTCAAATATTGTGTAGAAAATTACAGATAATAATAATAATAATAATAATAATAATAACTGTAATAATAATAATAATTTGCCACATTTGTAGGTGGGCCATTGTCGAGATGACAGTCATGATGATTTCCATTATTCTGTCAATGTCATCACAGTATGTCCTACCCTAGAGTATTATTTTGAATTCAGAGTTGTCATTCTCCTACGCTTGTTGCCAATTAAGGCTACAATGCTACTTAAACCACATATCGATAGATATAAGAAGAGAATAAAAGACAAAAGGGATTTTTTTTACTTTCACGTTTCATCCCCTGAGGAAATTTATTTAGGTAAAAGTTGTCTATATAAATACAAGCTGCAAAATGAAATTTCCACATTTTTCTTAATTATTTCACCCCATGTAAGGCGATAATGCCACAAAAGACGCAAAAGGTTACTGAGAGTGAGAGTCTATGAGAAGTCTTTAGTTTGGAGAAAGAAAAGTAAGAGAACAGGATGCAGGAAGAGAGAAGATGGCGATTGGTGTTTAAGTTTTTGAAGATTATTGTTAGGTGGCAAGAAAGCGGAAGAGATTTTGACAGGCTAGAAATACGACGAAAAGAAGCAGTTAGAATAGAACTTACGGTTACATCTGATTCTTTACAGTTACATCAGGCTTTTTCAACAATAAAAAGATGAGAATTAGTTGCTATCTAGTAACGCTTTTAATGCAGTCAATCATTGTAAATAATTGATGAATATAAAGTGACAGAATAAATCAGTTATAAATAAGATTAAATAAGAGTTCTGTGGGAATTACATATACACTTGTCAATGAGTTTACATCAAACATTTTATCTACCCATAAGTAAGTTTCCATAAAGAATTAATGTCATTTTTTGTGGAAAGTTAAGAAAAAACGTCTTTTAACCCTTTAAGTCCTGACCACCGGTTTACCGGTGGTAGAGAAAAATGACGTAATGACCAGCCACCGGTTGAACAGTGCTAGAGAAAAATGACGAAATGCCCAGCCACTGGTTGAACGGTGGGTAAACATTTGTAAATATTTTTATATCTAACGTGAAAACATTATATACCAATTATTTGCGAATTTTGACTCAAGAGCTCAGGCAGAAAGGTTAAAACGGTTCAGGAACGCAGGAATCAAAGGGTTAGGAAAATGATTTCTAGGAAACACTTCAATGAGTGCTTTTAATTTTATTTGATACTGTGTGTGTATATATATATATATATATATATATATATATATATATATATGTGTGTGTGTGTTCGTATCTATCCAGACTGATAGAGATTTGTTATATAGACATTATTGTGAAACTGTTTGTCGCACGGCGAGATGAGGAATTTCAGATTAGCGATATAAGTTCCGCCAATTTTCCGCTAAAGAAAAAAAAACCTAAGAAATGTCACCTTTTCCGACCGAGTCACCCTGACACATGACACCAAGACGACCGCCCAGCTTGTAGGAAGACGCAGATCAAATATGAGACGTAGATTAAATACGACAGAGACGAGAGCACTGAGACGTACACGTATTCGGTCTCAACATATGTTTGTTTACGATCCACCTCTCTTATCAAAAAAAAAAAAAAAAAAAACGTAATGGAAATGGCTTTTCAGTTCGATAATTATTTACAAATAAACGACGGCTAATTCCGAGGAAAAGAACATTTTTTTAAAGGTACTAAAAGTTATAAACATTTTACTCTTTCGTATCTAGAGAATTTAACAGTTTAGAATTGTTTTGCTTGTTTCTTCAGAAAAGGAATCTGTGTCTTTTCACGGACACACGCACAAACAATTTTAAGGGTCCATGGAATTATAATTTATTTCTTTAAGACCGAGATTTTGGTCCTAATTCTTCAGACAAAATATGGGAGACAAATTTTTCCAGTCTTGTATGAAAATGAAGATCTGAAGAAATAAGACAAAAATCCCCTGTTCTAAAGAAATAAATTATAACCCCATGAACCTCTGAAGTTGTCTGTTTCTTAATCTAATTAATATTTGCTCTGTTTTTACCTATCTACGTATCTATTGAAATTGTGTATATATTTATATATACATATATATATAGTTAGTTAGTTAATGAAGTCATTTGGTTATCCGTTTGAATAATTCAAGGAGGATGTAATCCACAGAGCTCAATGCAAACACAGAGAAACTGGAAAAATTTATCACCCATATTTTTTTATGAAAATGGATAATTGAAGAGTTAGTACAAAAATCCCCTGTTCTAAGGAAATAAATTTTAATCCCATGAGCCCTTAAAATTGTATGTTTCTTGATATAATTTATATATACATACATATATATGCGTGTGTGTGTATGTATAGGACAACCAAAGTCAAACAAATACCACAATTCAAATATTTAGATAGCAGAGTATGAAAAATGGGGTACTCTAATCCGAAAGTTCATCAAGATAGCGAAAGTTGATAGGATGATGAAAAACATCGGTTTTGTGATCCTCTTATTTACTTATATATTTGAATCGTTTAATTTTGTAAAGATGAGTCTGTCTACAAATTTCTTCCTTTGAGAAAATACATAACATCAACTTTATTGCTTTATTTGGTGGGTTATCGTTTTAGCAGGGAAAAGATTCGAAAATTGGGGGAGAGGTCTTTTTGTCAGTTTCACAATATTTGTTGAACGTTTTTTTCATTTCTTGTTCTTGTAAGTAAATAAATAGTTTTATTGTTGAGTAGCCATTTCTTCTTTCTTTTTAATTTCATTGTTTTTCATTTTCATTCTCATTTTTTTCCTAACATTCTTTCTCAAATGTTTCTACCCAATTCGATGGGCAAAATACGAATTTCTTTTTTTTAACGTTTTTACGATTTCCCTGTCAAAAATGCACATTCGTTATTTTATTTCATACTTATTCAAGAGAGCGAAATATTTTCCTTAACAGTTATCAAATGCAAGGTATCCATTAAATTATTTATATTATTTCTTTCGGAATTAATATACTCATCTTCAGGATGTCATAATTCAGACAAAAACATTTTATGAATTCAGGTTTAAACAATATTCATTCAAGGCAATTAAGTTTTAATATTTCTGCTCTTACGGTGTGTGTGGTGGAGGTTATAATTTGCTAAAACCTTTCTACACTTCATGTTACAAAATATGCTGGTTAAGAATTTAAATTAATAAATGTTACAAAAAAATGAGATTAAATAGTTTCATTATTGCTGAGAGATACTGATGTTTTTCTTGTTTGTTATCACAAGATTCTTCGAGCTTTGAATTAAATTGCAACTTCCTCCAGACGGGACTTGAACTCTTACCACAGGCGCTTCATATTCCATGTAACTATTCTATTTTGTTTATAGCTTCGTGGAAAATATTAAAACGCATTTTCTGTTTTTCTTCGTCATTTTGAATTCTCTCAAAATCTCTTATTTTATGTCGATTAAATCACACCGACAACATAACATTGCTATTATGATGTTTGTTTCTACAAAATACGTCTGTCATTATAGACATACATCTAAATCTGTATTTACTAAGCAGTTCCTTGTATTACATGGATAGACATTCATTATTTGAAAAATTCCGAAAAACTACCAGACGTTAGCCTCCTTCAAATTGTGTCTGTTTCTCTTAATTACGTTTGTTTGGAAACTGTTTCTTTTATGTTTATTGTCATTGATGTTTAAGAATAGAATAAAAAGAAATAAAATATGGTTGAATTGTTCAAAGCTATAAACATTTCATATTTTATTCGTGCCTGATGTTTTTGAATTTTTTATTGAAAAGTGAAAGATAAATGCATTTTTAGTAATAGTATTAGTAGATGAACTGAAATTTAATAATATTTTAGCGATATTTGAAATCCAATTCAAAAACATTTTCGCTGTGATATTTTTCAATGTCTCTATTGTTATTCCAGAACATCTGTTTCTTTTATTTTCCATTTTTTTTTCAAAATTGTCTGATTATTCCTTGTCTACCTCCATTTTAGTTTTCAAAATTTAATTACGGAAGATCGTAGTTAACAGTAAAGCAAGAAGCCAGAAGAGAGTTTCACAAGCGACTAGTTCGAGAGAAGAAACCATTTGAAGAGAACTTACGGTTACAATTAGCAATTTAATTAGTAAAAGGATGAGAGACCTTATATAGTAATCTAGTTTTACACTTAAATTCATGAAGTCAATGTAGTCCAAAATAAAAGCTCATCATCTTTTCAATTGCCTTGAAAATATTTATAGACAAATCATTAAGAATCCATGGGAAAGTTATTAAAGACTATATACCAAATCAAAACCGATAATACTACGCATATATATATATATATATATATATATATATATATATATATATATATATAGGGCTCTCCGTCGATTTCGACGTATGAGGATCTGACAGCTTATTGATTCAGTTATGAAAGTTTTTGCGATAATCTTAAGCGGCATTTAAGACCCGCTAGTGATTTACAAAGGAGGCCACATATGGAGCAATATATATATATATATATATATATGAAGAAATATAGTGTTAAGCTGTGCTATATTTATGGGATAAAGTGCTCAATATCAAGGATAGATGTAAATATAAAAGTGAGCATTGAAGTCAACACTCAGAGGCAACAGGCTGTTTCATGCTAGACGCAATCAACAGGACTGATGATTGCGTTTAGCATGAAACAGTCTGTTTCCTCTTAGTTGACATCAATGTTCACTTTATATATATATATATATATATATAT
>CAHIKZ030003327.1:2350000-2370000 GCA_903632075.3 Acanthosepion pharaonis | reverse complement strand
AATAGATCAAACCAAAAAATGATGTTTAGGTTAGTTGATTTTACGATATGTCTATTCTTTTGGGGTTTCTTAATAAAGAACTCAGTCACACACACACACATATATATATATATATATATACATATATAGGATAACTATATAGAAATATTTTTTGTTATATATCAAAAAAGATGTATGACAAAGTAGAAAAAGTTTTAGTGTGACGCGTTTCGTTTTTCGGTAAAAATCAACACTGTAAATTGACTATCAGTTTAACGCCTGGAGTGATCATCATGTACTCAGAAGATAGTTTGAGTCGTAAAACCAACTACCAGGCAATTTTGATTTCCATGTTCATATATATATATATATATATATATATATATATATATATATATATATATATATATATATATATATATATATTTTTCATGGTCGTAAGGTTTAAAAATGGTGTTTTTATTATCGAATATTTATACAAATAAGGAAACGTATTTAAAAATAGATTATATTTATCATTTAGTAACCGCTACGTCTACGAAAATTGCAGTTACAATTCACGCTCTCGAATAGTCTTATTGTGTTACTTATCTATCTATCTATCTATTTATCTATCTATCGCATTTCTTAAATTCTTCTAATTTTTTTCATATTCTGTAACCCCTTTCGTGTTAATAAATTTCTTGCCTTGCTTGTGGTGAAATGAATAAAAAAAAATAATCCACAAATGTTTTATAAGCCGTAAAACATCAAACAACCAATATCGGATATCTTTTTACTTTTGAATTTGAGATGATTTGCTTACTCCAAAACACTCTGACAGAGATGACCACTTCAATCCGATCTTCATACACATTTCTGGGTGACCAACAAGTGGTCGGATAAATAGCTGTTAAAACATCTGTGCGTTAATGTACATTACATGACAATATTAACTCGTTGGACTGGACGCTCTGTAAAGGGCACGCCTTCCTTCATTTGGCGCGTTTGACGATGGTATGCTGAGAGGCGCTCAGGCTGGCCAAACACCTGTAATCTTTACGGTTTTCGTCACCTGAAACATTGTCATTTGCGTGGCTGAGTACGATTTATAAACACAGCACCCTGTTTGTCTTTTATCTCGACTTAATTCAGGGATTTTTTCTTTATTTGTCTCTCTGGTTAGTTTCCCCTCTTCTCTCGCTCACTTTAAACAGGCACACAAAGCAGCAACCCCCTGTGTATATATGTGCCAATATCTTCTTTTTTTTTCTTTTCGATTCGTTATTTTATTACTATAGTGTGTTCTTGTATGGAGTAAAGTGTCATTTTTTTTTTAACCATGCGCTTATTTTTAAGTTTATTTCTGATCACTGTATAGTAAGTTTGGAATTTTAATGTTTTGAACTCCTGGCCGTTCTGTTCTTGGATGAAACACCAACGGAAATCAATGAGTGTATGATGCAAAGACTGTATTACAAATGTCACAGTCATTCCCAACCGAGTCGAATATATATATATATATATATATATATATATATATATATATATATATAATATATATTTTTTTTAAAAATATGATTCCTTAGTTACATAAGAGTTCTCATGTTTCAAAAACGAGAGCCGAAATCATCCAAATAATTATTAAAATTAAGTTGGATTGTGGTGTTTAGTCCCGTTTCATCTTCAAGCGAAATTTTAAGAATAAGCTATCTCTCGGTTTACGTGTGTTTTTAGGTATGGTCCGTTACAGAATTCGTTATTGTGGGAGTGGCTAGACTATTTTCCTTCGTTAAGTGGTCAGAGAGTTAAACAAAAAATATTATTATAATATAAGCTCTACTTCTGTATGGAGCACCGTCTTAAGAACAAAAACAAAAATACTAAGGAACCCCGGATTATGCACCCAACGTGTTTTTTCTATTTTCTGCATACCTACGCACTTATATATATATATATATATATTGTGTATTTAAGCTGCATCTTTTCATTCATGAACGTTTCATTAAATAATATAGACAAGTGTTGTCTATTTATTTTATGTAAAATTTTTTCGTAACGTCTGATAAGTTTAATAACATTATCGTTGAACGAAGAAAGAAATTCACAATATTGATCCATGAGATGCGGTGCGATTTTCGCTTCTAGCGTCTTATATGCGCGTGTTTACCGTTGCTTAGAAATCATCTATGTAAACAATGACAGACTATCATCACTGTCTTGTCCGTATATTGTTTAATATGTTGTAATTGACATCTTTGATAATGGCTTATGTAAGCCGGAAGCTTAGATTGTATTAAAAAAAATATAGATCAATATTGTGAATTTCTTTCTTCGTTCAACGATAATTTTATTAAACTTATCAGACGTTACGAAAAAAAATTACATAAAATAGACAACACTTGTGTATATTATTTAATGAAACGTGCATATATATATATATATATATATATATTTATTAAAGACATTTTTATGTTTAACGTTGTTATTTTATAGATACAAGTATTTAAGCAAATGCTCTGTTTATGATAAACAGTATTAAATAACATTTACCGGCCTGAATGTGCGAGAAATTTTCATAGAAAATATTCGTTCTTTGACAGGATTCGAACCTGCATCCTATACGGAACCGTCATATACGCTGACGTGCCTTACCTCTAGGCTACAAAGAACCAATCGGTAGACAAGGTCGAATTTACTGCTTATAAACTCCAATCTTCCATGAATCTCGTACATTCATAACTGCTCTGGCGTATCGAATGTAAACAAATGACGTCTATAAAAATAACAACGTTAAACATAAAAATGTCTTTAATAAATAAATTGTCGGACCTTGTCCATTTCTTAATATTGTGAGATCAATATAAGATCAATATTGTGAATTTCTTTCTTCGTTCAACGATAATTTTATTAAACTTATCAGACGTTACGAAAAAAAATTACATAAAATAGACAACACTTGTGTATATTATTTAATGAAACGTGCATCCTATATATATATATATATATATATATATATATATATATTTATTAAAGACATTTTTATGTTTAACGTTGTTGAATCCTGTCAAAGAACGAATATTTTCTATGAAAATTTCTCGGACATTCAGGCCGGTAAATGTTATTTAATACTGTTTATCATAAACAGAGCATTTGCTTAAATATCATTATCTATAAAATAACAACGTTAAACATAAAAATGTCTTTAATAAATAAATTGTCGGACCTTGTCCATTTCTTAATATATGACGTCATTTGTTTAATATATTCGATACGCCAGAGCAGTTATGAATGTACGAGATTCATGGAAAATTGGAGTTTAAAAGCAAAATTGTGCCTTGTCTACCGATTGGTTCTTTGTAGCCTAGAGGTAAGGCACGTCAGCGTATATGACGGTTCCGTATAGGATGCAGGTTCGAATCCTGTCAAAGAACGAATATTTTCTATGAAAATTTCTCGGACATTCAGGCCGATAAATGTTATTTAATACTGTTTATCATAAACAGAGCATTTGCTTAAATACTTGTATCTATAAAATAACAACGTTAAACATAAAAATGTCTTTAATAAATAAATTGTCGGACCTTGTCCATTTCTTAATATATGACGTCATTTGTTTACATTCGATACGCCAGAGCAGTTATGAATGTACGAGATTCATGGAAGATTGGAGTTTATAAGCAGTAAATTCGACCTTGTCTACCGATTGGTTCTTTGTAGCCTAGAGGTAAGGCACGTCAGCGTATATGACGGTTCCGTATAGGATGCAGGTTCGAATCCTGTCAAAGAACGAATATTTTCTATGAAAATTTCTCGGACATTCAGGCCGGTAAATGTTATTTAATACTGTTTATCATAAACAGAGCATTTGCTTAAATACTTGTATCTATAAAATAACAACGTTAAACATAAAAATGTCTTTAATAAATAAATTGTCGGACCTTGTCCATTTCTTAATATATATATATATATATATAGTGTGTGTGTTTATATATAGATATACCAGTTGAATATGAAGGATATGTAAAAAATTGTGTTTCTATTCAGTTTTTCTTTTAAGAATGCTAAGAGATTCTAGGAATGGTCCGCAGTGTTAATTTAACAGTGGAATTAATTACAACTGACTGAGAAACACACACACACACGCAAACGAACGCACACACTTACATGTATGGCTAAAGAATTGTCCGAAATGGGTTCGGACAATAGTCACTGCGGACACTTTTTTTACATTCCCTTTTCCAAACCAAAGCGAAATATTTAAGAATGCTAGAAGAATTTTTAAAAATACGAGAAAATTTCAATAAAAATTCATTAAATATTTGTTGTCTCTCATATTTAACGAAATATGCTTGCAGCCCAAATACATACATACATACTCACACACGCACACACATATATGTTTGTATGAATATCTAATATTATGTGTGTACACTTTAATCGATGATAATGTGCAATCATTTGTTTTTCCCATCTGATATTATCAATCCAAATGTATTGCTGTCATATGGATTTACATATGACATGGTGTATAGATCCAGTATTATAATAAATCTTGTTGGTCCGTCATTATGTCTGTCACCTTTTAAAACATCATTTCTCACGTCCTGATAAACGAAAACTAAAAAGCGTCTTGTCTTTCTTCACGCAATTCACTTCGTCCTAACGCGACCAGAAGTGCCATCTTTTATGTTCCTAACGTTTGTATTTCATTTTCCTTTGCGCCTTTTAATTTCAAATTAATGGGGAAAAGATCGTTGCGAGAACCTAAATCCCTTGACATTGCCCCCCCCCCCTCATACTAAATTGCAAGTACGGAATGAGCCTTTACGTGTTTCGGAGGTTTCAAAACGCCTATCAGTCGAAGAGAGAAGTTTTGCCGTTCTTCATACCGAGCAATTGACGCTATTGTTACTTTCGCTGATGGCTTGTCGGGTAGTTTCGTCTCTCCTGGGCCTGGACGAGATTGGGATGAGGCAGAGTCAAGCATCTGGAATGATCAGTTTTCTTTTATTTCATTAGGGTCAGACATTGAGGTTAACCGCACCATATGGAGTTTTTTTTTTCGAAGATAAAGAAAGGACTAAATACAAGGATATTATTATTGGATAAGGTTATAAATTTTTTATTTGAAATCACGTAAGAAATTCATCAGGGGAGAATAATTTCAAAATCATAGCCATGAGGAAAGTAAAAAATATAATAATAATAATAATAATAATAATAATAATAAAAATAAAAACCGAAAAGGAAAAAAAAAAACTTGCCTACTAAATGATATGGCTTGCACACCGGACAAGAACATAGCAACCAAGGAATTTGACAAAAACTACCTAGAAATCGAAATAGAAAAAAAAATGTGGAAATTGAAAACGAAGAATATTACCAGTCATAGTAGGTGCGCTTGGAATGATAAAAAAGGAACAAAACAATACATTGAAAACATACCTGGAAATCCCAGCTTAAGAGAAATGCAAACAATTTTCTTGATAAGTACAGCCCACACACTAAGAAGAACTTTGTCCATGGAACGCTAGTGAAGTTATGGTAATTAGAAAAACAAATCATGAAATGTAGACATAACAACACACCATTACCTGCCTTAGGTCTTCCCACAGACTTGGTAGGTAGTGTGACCATTGCAGAAGTTGAAATATCTTGATGATGATGATGATAATAATAATAATGAATAATACATCAGATATGACTATCATGGCTTCTGATCTTAATTGGAGGAACGTATTAACATATACAGATCTGGCATTAAACAAATTGGTATTAACACACACACACACACATATACACACACATACACACACACACACACACATATATATATATATATATATATATATATTACAAATATAAATTAAGTTACCTCCCTTTGATAACGTTAATCTTTGAATTAAGTATAACCGAACGAGTTCATACGTGTATATTCTTATAACAGAACGCGTTTCATGAGCATTTACAAAAAAATCACAACTATCAATACATTAATTTTTGCCTTAACAATTAACCCCTGAAGATGATCTTGGATGAGATTGATAGTATTTGAGAAAATAAAAGAAATGAAAAAAACTACCTATAGTGTAGACAGTCATGGCGATGACAGGTTATTCCATTACATTAATGTATTTATCTATAAACTAAGACAAATATTAAAATAGCATCTAAATATACATGTAATACATACACACACACACACACACACACACATATATATATATATATTTAAAACGAAAGATAATCCACGTGTGCTTCTTATAATATGTATATTTAATATGCCGGTTAATTAAATTTGGAGAATAAAAGGACAACAAAATGATTGATGATATTTGCGCAGATCGTAAGAAAATAAGAAGACGCAGATCGGAATTAAAATATATTTTCAAAATAGAATTACACATTAAAGGATTAAACAGGGATTTCGTTTTAAGCAGAGGATATAGTTTCCACAGGGAGTCCTCTAAACAACAAACTCAACATTCCCTGGAAGAATGTGTCCCAATTCTTTGTTTATTTCTCGTCTCATTGATAAAGGACGCAGGCGTGTACGAAAATTCCAACTTTAAAATCTTTCTCTTCGTGTTCAATTTACTCAATGTAGTGAATATTATCATTTTATTGCCAATATTGTTAATCATTTTGTTACTCAAATTTCTTCAACAGGCATATATATATATATATATATATATATATATATATATATATATATATACAAAGAATAATCACACATAGAATTAATCAGAAGTATTAATGCGATTATTGGCGACATCCATCGCTAAAACATAATATATGCATTAAAATCCTGTTCATCCATAGTGCGAGTTTTGATCCTTGAAGAAAAAACTTGTTGTTTGTAGTTTTTCAGTTTATTTGATGTTAAAATGCTAGTACTTACGGATAGACTTCCATACATCATCAGGCATGTGTTTTTTTCCTTATAAAATCAAAAACTTGAGACGATATATCTGTATGTCGACCGAAAGATGTTTTTGAATATCTGCTATTATTGAAAGATCACGGAACGTGCAAAGACGCAACGCTAAGTTTTTTCAAAATTTTATGAGAATTTTATTTAAATTTTTTCTTGTGATGTGTTAAATCCACGTATTCTATTTTTACAAGTGTATTCAGTTTTTATGTCTAAGTATATAGTTAAATAATATAGTGTAATGTCTTAGTAGTAGTTTTTTATAGGAATTTTTATGTGTATCGATAGTTTTTAATAAAACATAAAACATTAGGCAGCATATGATTTACATACAAAGAATAATCACACATAGAATTAATCAGAAGTATTAATGCGATTATTGGCGACATCCATCGCTAGAAAAACATAATATATGCATTAAAATCCTGTTCATCCATATATATATATATATATATATATATATATATATATTAAATGTATGTGGAGTCGATATCAGTCAGTCATGTGCCATGTGTGATACACGCGTAGGCGATCATGTATATAGGCAGATTTTTTTCCCGTAGTAGGTTGCTATTTCTTTCTGCGATAGACCAGTTGCTATCCAAGGCCATATTTATATTTATAACTGAGGAGGGGGAGAAGAAGAGGATTCATAAGGGCATTAGCACGTATATGAAAGTAATGGATTCGACTGGAATTCTAACTCGGCTCTCCGATTCCTCAATCCGAGTCGTTCTCCACCGTACCTCGATATATTATTTTAAAACAATTGTAATTACGGGTTTAATATTTTTGTCATCAATTCGAACATATTTTATGTTCCTGCTTCACACCCACAAATTAAATGGTAAGGATAATTGTGTAATTAACCGTTCCCATCAAGTATTAATCATAATAAATTTCAAAGATTGTTCTGAAAAGTTCCATACCAGATTAAGAAATCCTTTTTAAAAATCGGATGATTGTTTAGATATTGGGAAGTAAGTTAGATCGATCACTGTTCAGCCTGAAACTTGTATCTATAAATTCAAGATGTGACTTTTTTTTTCTCTTTCAACCAATCTGATCGTAAAATTCCGCATCTTCATTTTTTTTCTTCTTTTTATTGCAGGTCTTGGTCATGAAGGTTTGGATCGCCCTGGTGACATGATCGATCGTGACACTTACCAAAACGCCCCAAGGCAAAAACGAATGAGGACATCTTTTAAGCATCACCAGTTAAGGACCTTAAAATCCTATTTCGCCGTTAATCACAATCCAGACGCAAAGGATTTGAAACATTTAGCCCAGAAAACTGGGTTGACGAAACGGGTTCTTCAGGTAAGTACTTAAACTGCAAATCAACTAAGATAAGTAGATATTTAGTTTTGGATTTTTCATCTTTGGTACCTCGATTTTAGGAATTTAAGCGCAATACTAGATTGGCAGATAGGTCTCATCATTTTACAGTTGCAATTGCTACATGTAGCTATAAGTTCTATTCTAACATTTTGTTTTCCTCTCGTACTTGTGGAGGTCTCATTTTTTTCTCTCTTGCTTGTGGAGGTCTCTCCCAACTTCTTTCTTTTCAGTCACCTTTGATTTTCAAAAGGGTTAATGCATTGTCAATCGTTATATTCTGTCTTTCTAGTTTCATTTCTTTTATTGTTCTCTCGCCTTAAGATTAGTTTCCCTTTACTTGTATTCTTTCATACTTATTAATCAATTGCTTCTTAGTGGATTTATTGCCTTGCTTGTGGTGAAATGATTAAAACAAAAATTAAAGACCAAGAAATTTACTAGATCGGTAATTGAAATATATCGTATTTATTCAGGCAAAATTGCGATTTGACCGTGTTAAAGTTAATGTTAACTCCGTTTGTTAGAAATCAATTTCTTTTCAGTGAGATTGTATAATGAATTATCGGTGTACATTACAAATGAGAACAAGAAAATCGTTTATACGTCACATAACATTGTCTTCAACCTCGGAATTCCGAGCCTGAACCTTACACTGAAAATGGTAACGTCTCAGAGAGTCTGCCCATCTCCTCTTTGGAGTGGGTGCTTATATATCTGCCTGTACGGTTATTTCCCACGGTTGTATATCAAGTGCAGCTGAGCTAATCACATGGATCTGCACTCAGCGGTTAGGCGGACACCTCATATCGACCCTGCAACTGTCTTCTTTTATAGTCTTGTGTGACCGTGTAACGACTCGTATGACCGTGCAATATCATCTGAAGTTAGCCACATACTACAACTGCTTTCTTTGCCGCTATCCAGCACCTCTGTCATTGAAAATAGATAAATAGAAATAATCCTATTTCAAAGTTTGTGATCTTCTCATCGAAGAGAGCTCTACAGTCCCGTGTCAAGTTCCCCTGGCTTCTTTAGGTACGCGCTTGGTGTTGCCATTGTCATTCTCACATCAGGTTACATGGTACCAGTTTCATGGAAGCCATGGCGACATGAAAAGGTAATCCAAGTGACAAGATAGCTTCTTCATCGAATCTCGAGAAGGCGAACTATATGTCTATCGTTTTTGTAAACACCATGGAATTGATTATAGGATTATAATTTGCTTGTTCATCCCCTCGATCGGGGAATATGAAGGGGTATTAAACTGAGTCCTTTATAATCAATTGAGGTTAATTGTTAGTATTCATCTCCTAAGTAGCAAGATAGAAATACAGTATATGTTTATTTTCTGATGTTACATATAGAGGAATATACAAGTAACCCTCTCTGATATAGAAATGCTATTATAATTTCAATCTGATTCCATGTGGACATTTTCATTCAAAGAATCAAGAATTCTTTACTGCTGACTGGTGACATGAGATCTCATCGTTCCTGATTCTTGTGATTAGGAATCGCAATTTCCATTGCAATCAGGCAAGAAACAACAAAGCTTAACTCACTCACAGCCACAAGACGCACTGATGCATATTGTGGAATGTTGTGGACTGCCTTTGATGCACATGTGCGTCCATTCTATGGTTTTATCTAAAGCATCATCAAAGCTCTAAACTAAGTTCATGCCTCGAGACGTCGAGCGCAGGATGTATTTCATTGTTATGTTGTATGTTGCAAAATAGGAATCTTCTGCCATGAAAGTTACTTCGCTATGTCTTTCTAGATACGATTTATAATTAGAATCTATCTTGTCCTTTTATAAGTTCATCATTCGTCTTTGCATTGGACATTGATGACACATCTTGTCTGGCATTTCTGCTTTATATCTAGAGATTCTTGAGAGAAACTAAAGAATCAGTAATGTCATCGGCCCTGATCTGGCATCCCGGTTTCAGTCACTTTCCCGTCACCGTAACGTAGCTTCCCTGCGCCGTTTCTATAAGCATTTTTACTATAATTCTTCTGATGAGCTTTCTTTGATGTCCACCTCGACTTCACAGTACTAGATTGACACCAGGTCTCATAATTTCACTAATGAAATTGCAAGATTTAACCGTCAGTTCAAGGCTAATAGTTTCCCCTCTGCACTTGTCGAAGGTGGAACTCTCTTCAAGCTTCTTGCTTCCTCTCAACTAGGATCTTTAAAAATTTAAATGCAACATCAATCGCCATTTTCTACCTCCTTTGAAACCTTTTTTTTATTGTCCTCACTGTTTCTTTCACTCCTAGTTAACCTTGGTGTCTTAGTGGCTTCCTCGCCTTATTTGCAGTGAAATGAGGAGAAGTGAAAGTGTTAAATGTTAATATCTGTTTAGAGACCTCAGCCATAAAAAGAGAAATAATCTAGACCTGAAGTATTAAAGGTGACCATTTTATATTATTTAATGAGGATCATTTAGATGATCTAAAAATAACTATAGAAAATAATGACATAAGGTTTTAATTTTCCATAGTGTATCAAAGAAAAGGCCAGAAAGGAAATTCCCATCAATATTTAAATAATTTCAAGAGTAAGTATTAGGTTAAGTAGTGTCGAATGTTTCCTTATACAGGAACGGTTAATCACACCGTTTCCTTTGAGATGTTGCCATGAGGATGTTGAACAGATTTAAGCCTTTAAATATAATCATGACCATTTGAAGATGACGTTCTTTAGCCTTAAATGTGATCATTCTGGCTATTTGAAGATGACATTTTTAAACAAGTTTTGACACTGGATCAATCTGCCATTTCATGGAAATAGGAAGGCCTTTTTACCGTAGAAATCCTCATATTATGGATATTTCCTGAATGTGCAGATCTTCCAGTGTTTTTACCACACTTATTGCGATGTATACCTGTTTCTACCCTCTTCTTTCAATGGAATCTTATTGCAAGGTAACTGTTTTCAAGCTACCAGCTTTTATCTTTATTAAAGATATACAAACAATAATTGCCATATAACTCTGACGATACCAAAGAAATATACGTGTCTTTCACTTAGTTTCAGCGAGTAAACGTTTTGTTTAATTAAGATATAATTTATATATACATTTTTACAGATTTTCTTTCTTTTTTTTTTTACAGGTTTGGTTCCAAAATGCTCGGGCAAAATTTCGACGAAATTGTCAAAAACAAGAACAGGATAGGGTGTCCGGTGGTGGTCAACCAGGCCAGAATCAGTCAAGCCAAGGCAGTGACAAAAGCGGGACCGCTGACAGTCAAGCGATAGGCGAACTCTCAAACGAACGTTCACCAGGATTGTCAGACATCAGCTCGGCTCCATCTTTGTCTGATCTGCAAGGAAGCTGTCTTGACTCGGATCATTCAAACAGTCTCTCGGATTTTTTCACGGGAAATATTGCGTCACTGAGTTCCTGAAGATTTAAAAATATATTAATTAAATGGTTTTGAGGCGAAAAAAGAAAACACGAAAAAGAAAATGAAGAGCAACAAAATGGACATATATAGATTATAATAATGACGTCACAGACATTATGGCGGTTCTGACAAAGCAGACGATTACAGAAATCTTTATTTAAAAAAACGAACTGCAATATTAATATGAGAAAAAATGGCTGAAATTTGTAAAAATCTAAAATCAAAATAAACTAAAAAAAACTATGAAAATTCTAAAGAAACAGCGAAACGGTTTTATAAAAAAAAAATATTGATATATGAAAACATTTCTCTCGTTCTCATCGAGAAAAAGGACGCATGCGCGAACACACAGAAGCGTATATAAATACGTACAAAGATAAATGCACACACAATTACAGTCATGTATATAGTTAAAAATACTCTTGCTAAATGTCAAACATTCTAATTTGACTTGTGACTTTAAATGAACCTAAAACATTCACGTATACAAGAGACATATATGTATCTATATGTACGAGGACACCTTCAAGGTAGAGTAGGTAGCGTATCTGGCTTTCATGGTGACAACTTGTTTTAGTATCCGAATTCTGCTAAGTCTAAATATACACAGACACTAATAACGCAACACCAAATTGGAGTGAACTAATATTGTACTGTTTTCCTACCAATCGGCACATTGTATGTGCTTTTAAAATCTCCCATACATACAGATTAATACCACAACAGTTAGCATATACATACATACATACATACATACATATATATATATATATATATATATATATATGGATAGATAAAAATCTGTCGGATTGATAAATAAAATCTATTACCGTAGAAAATTACTTTGTTTATGTTTGGATACAAAACTTAAATTTAATCCGAGAAGGATTTCGCTAAAAGGCACATTTCAAACCTTCCTTCGAGGCTGTTCCGTTGCTGAGTCGGTTAAGACACATCAAATCTAACGACGGCGTTCCCTCTGTGCAGAGGTTCGAATACTACCGGAAAGCGGACATTTTTCATTAACATGATTTCTCGAATATTCAGAGACGGGCATAAATAATGATACTGTTTAATAAATAAATAGAGCGTCTACGTAAATATGAGTATCCACTAAAAATAACGTTTAAAGTGTTGATAGTTTAGTGGGCTGCTGGATCATGCAATTTAAATTATGTAAGGCGAAAGCTTAGATAGGATTAAAATATATACATCAATATTGTGATTTTCTTTCTTCCTTTAATGATATTAAGCTTATCAGACGATATGAAAAGAATTTACATAAGTAGACAAAACTTGTTTATATTATTTAATGAAACATGTATGAATGAAAAAATGCTGCCTAAATACATACAATTTATATATATATATATATATATATATATATATATATATATATATATATATATATATAGTTTATGCAGAACTAGGTAATCCGTATGGGTAGACCCAAAGAGGATGATATCCAGAGAGCTCAATGTAAATTCAGAGCAAATATATTTGAATAAAAACAGACCACTTTAAGGTTCCATGTAATAAATTATTTCAAAAACACTTTTAAAGGGCTCTGGATCATCAGACTTTACTTCCAAAAGTTACTTTTTTTTCATTTCAACTTTTGAAGTAAAGTCTGATGATCCAGAGCCCTTTAAAAGTGTTTTGGTGAAATAACTTATTACATGGAACCTTAAAGTGATATGTTTTCATTCAAACAAATTATATATATATAATATATATATATATATATATATATATATATATATTGACTGAAGATTGCGTTCAAGCATGAAACAGACTGTCGCCACTTGGTGTTGTCTTCAGTGTCCACGTTTATATTTACACACGCTCTATTCCTGATATTGAACATTTTATATATGAATATAGCATACTGTAAAACTACATTTTTATCACACACTCACACGTGTTTGTGTGCGTGTATATATATATATATATATATATATATGAAGCAGTGTTTGGGTTATAATCCGGCGGAAAAGTAAATATATAAAACAATTTGGAAAACTTGTTTTTGACATGTTTCGCCTATGAATTGGCGTCATCAGGAAATTGTGTTTTATTCAGCAAACTCTAAATAAACGAGACAAAACGTGATTAGTGTTGAGTGTTATAAAAATGAGATATTAACCAATTTCCCCTCATTTTTTATTATGTATATTTATAAATTTAAGGTTTTCGCATTCTACATTGTGTCAATATTAATTTCGTAAGAACATCGATATAGCCCGTTCGTATATAAAACATTACTAATCGTAAACATCTCCAATTAAAAAGGAAAGAATATACGTATTGGGACTTAAAACTTAACACACCCAGTGCGATCCTACATAAACGATAACTTCGTGATCACAATTTTTTGGAAAATGCCGTTTTGATAAAAAAAAAAATAGATATAATTTAAACACACGATGATATATTGGAAATGTCCCTTATGGTGATTAATATACAGCCGGGTTATTTCAATCTGTCGCTTAATCTTACAGAATTAGTACAAAATGGGGGATACGTAAACTCTAAAAATTACAAAGTTTCATCTATCATCCCTAGACTTTACGAATATAAGCGCAGTACTAGATTGGCAATTAGGTCTCATCAATGTACAGTTAAATTGTCTAGATGTAACTGTAAGTTCTATACCAATAGTTTTTTTTTTCTCTCGCACGCCTTGTTAGTAAAAATCTCTTCCGGCTCCATGCTTTCTAACCAACTTTGATATTTAGATAAATTTAAATACAGTGTTAATCGTTATCTTCTGTCTTTTTGATTACCCTACTTTTATAATGTTTCTTTTATTTATTCTTTCACACTCAGTAATCTCCTTGTGTCTTAGTGGTTTTACTGACTTCCTTGAGGTAAAAAGATTAAAAGAAACAAAAAAAAAAAAAAAAAAATGAGCTCAATTTTAATTTTTATAAAGAAATATTTAAAGTAAAAATCAATCCTTCATATATCGAACATGATTCCCGTTTTGTCTCGTTTATGTAGATTTATAATGACGTCAATTTGTAATGACGCCGGATCATCAACGAAACATATCAAGTTAAAAGCCTCCGACATTTTCAAAATTCTAACAGTTATATAAAGATATAGTTAAATAGATTTCCAGAAATTATGCAATTTGGCATGAACATGTTTATGACACAAAAATAAAATCCTAAACTTATCTCTCATCTTTCTTGCTTAACCAGGCCCCGTTAAACGCTGATCGGGGTTAAAATAAGTAATATATGCTCAACATCATAGGCGATCATTCCATGCAGTTCATCATTGAACTAAGCGGTCAGTCGCTGATGCTTGAGGCTTCCTAATAGTAAAGTGCAAAGAGACTTGTGCAATATTTGTCTCCAGTCCGTACACACGCGTCACTTCCGTTTTAAACAAGGACTTTTGCTATATTCGAATGGACGTGCGGATACTTGCATCAAATTTGAATGCGTCAGTGGCTATCTTGACCATGAAAGTGTCTTTTTCGTCATAACGCATCCTCTGATCACGTGCTTGCAATATCTGCGGCGTTCAACTAAATACACCTCTCCCAACGTACATCTACGTATGCAAGTTAACTTTCCTTGCTTACAAATGCATTTGTCAAATGTTGCACACATCACTTTAAATATGTGGATAGGGATATACACCTATATAAGCCTGCTTATTGGTTGAAATAGTTCCGTATTTTCCAGAGGCGTTTGCAATTTTTTGTTGGAACCTACGTATAAGCCAGCATTTCAATTACTTATTTTAACGCAAGCGGAAATTATTTATTTGGAAGATTGTGTTGCGTAATTCTTCTTATCCCCATGGACATTAAGTTCTGTCTACAGAATTGTCTTCATGGATATACATACAATATGTACGCGAATATGTTACTTTGTTTGGTATCATTTTAAGAAACTTTAACAACGAACACTTATTTTTATTCGATATCATTTGTCGCAAGATGAAAATATTCAAATTATTTACACCGCACCGATTTTTTTCTTAGCCAAAATTATGAAATAAGGAGATAAGCGACACAAGACGAAACACAAAACAATGGTCGAAACGTATAATAAATAGAAGAAATAAAGGAAATTAAATTAATGGCTACAGTTATTATTATTATTATTATTATTATTATTATTATTATTTTTTCCACAGGTATCTAGTGATTATTATTGGAAATCATTCACCTTCCTCCGTCTTAATATCTGGTGGTATCAAGAGCGTTTGGAATATACACACCCGCAGTTGTATCATCCAAAACTGTTGAAATTGATCTTGTTTTTTATTTTATAGGAAGAGAATCTCCACCTCATGTCTTTTGTACAACTTCAGGTTACTGGGTTTTGAATTCAGGCTTGTTATTTTCCTAGACTGGTTGTCAACCACAGCTACAAAGCCGAATCTGCGCTGCTATTCAATCTAGGGCTAGTTGGGGGTGGAAGAAGACATGCATTCGTTATTTACCCAAGGGTATTTGTGAAACAACTTCGACTGAAATTCGAAACCAACTCTTGCTAAATTTTGTCCATGAAGCAAATCTTTACAAGTGAAAGGACGTATCCGTAAATCTCGAACAACCTTTGCTTGTAATCTCATCGACGTTATTTTGAATTGCCTTTCTTTCGTTCCAAATTCTTTCTTTATTGGTTTTTTTTTTTCTTTACTTGTTTCTTATATTTCCCAACAGGAGTACTAGTGGTTTACATTGAAAGTTAACTGACAGCAATTCGTCTTAGGTGTCCAGGACTCTCCTCAGTAGCCGAGTTATTTTCAACATGGCCTTATGCAGGATGGTTCCACCACCTCCCCTAATTTTAATTTCTTCCAATTTTTTCAATAGACAATTTGGGATTCTCCTTTATATTCGCATTATTATTATTATTATTATTATTATTATTATTATTATTATTGATGTTGTTATTGGGCGAGAGAGCAGCATACCAGCACACCAACAAATTGAAGTTGGCCTATAAATTTATAAAGCCCAGTATACGCACGATGACATGCACCTGAAAAGTGTATACAAGGCATATGTGTCACAGGCAAATGTGTGCGATGAGATGAGAGATTTTAACAAAAGCAGCGTAAATTTTTTTTTGTTTTTTCCCAATCTTATTTAGTTCTTCTTCTTCTTCTTCTTCTTCTTCTTCTTCTTCTTCTTATTATTATTATTATTATTATTATTATTATTATTATTGTGCTTGTCACTCACTTCGTTAATTCGCACGACCGTTGCGTCCTGCCAATACCTTATGAATAATGGAGTATTCCGTTTTGATCAAGTGGAAAGAAGGGAAAAGACACTAATTGGTTTCACTGGGAAAATGAAAGAAATAAAGAATGGAAAGATAGAAGAAAATGAAAGAGAGGAAGAAAATAAGATAGAAGTGTTTAACGTCGATTTCAGTGAAATGGAAAAAAGTTGTCAGTTTCAAATCTTTTCATTTGTACCCCATTACTTCTTAAAATAACGACCAGGATTCATAATTATGATTGTTATTGCAACATTATGCTAAAGTCGTTAAGCTCAAATATTGAACGATATGATAGGGCAATATCTGCGGATATTTTATTGTCATAACATTCGTCATGAGCTTACTCAGTCATTAACTAAAGAATTAAGATTAATCCGAAAATACACATGAGAAAACCGTGACATTTTCACTGGTTAAAACTTATTATTATTTGAGAGCGCATCAAACCAAAATTGTGATATAGAGCCGAATATGCGCATTATCACACCAATTCTTATATGGTTATACAAGACTTATGGACCAGAAGCAAACGTGCAATATAGTAACAGGTTTTAATAAAAGTTATTATTATTATTATTATTATTATTATTATTAAGATTTATAGAAGGAAACATTTTACATCATCAGAACAGATGATAATATTTGCTCATATACTACTATATATATATATATATTTACATATGGATGTGTGTGTATGTGTATGCGTATGTATGGGGAAATTGTATGGAAAGGTGGAAAAGGTTTACTTTCTTAAGTGGGTATCCGACATTGTGATAATCAATGATGGAAATAAAAAGAAAAATAATCTAAGTAAATTAGGCTAGAAAATAATTGTAAAATATTCCAAAATCATTCTAAAATTTACAGCACCCCTCGTAGTCCTACCAAACTTAACAAATTTAGGACAAGACGCGTCACATGTAAACTTTTTTTTACTTTGTCTTACAATTTCCTCAATATTTTTTTGATATATAAAATGTATATCGTTATCTCATATATATATATATATATATATATATATATATATATATATATATATATATATATATATATATGTGTGTGTGTTTTTATATATATATATATATATATATATATATATATTTACGTAAGGAAAATCTTATATATGAGAGAGTGAGAGAGATTACACAGCTGTACTTAAACACCTGTTTTGTTCATCATCCTTAACAGTTATATAGCTATTGCATAAAAGTACATTTATATCTTTTCTCGACGAAAATTAAAATCGTAATAATCCCGAAATAAAACATTACGTTTGAATTAGGTTGATTCATAAATAATTTCTTTTTTGTTTAGAAACTTTATTTTACAAAAATAAAATTCAATTACATTTTATTCAGTTATATAGTCCCCATTAATTGCAGAGTTGGCATCACTTCCATATGACTTGAGTGAACTTTCGTTGACTTTGATGTGAAAAAAGTTTTCGACGAAATCTTTGATCTTTTTTTTTTTTTTGATTAGAGAAAGTCGTGCTCATCAAAGCGTTTTGCAGCGATCGAAAAAAGGTAATAATCAATTGTTGCAATCTCAATTGAATAAGGTTGGGTAGGGTAGAGGCGAGCAACAGATTTCAAAAATGTTTTTCCTATGTGCAGCCTTGCATTGGTGTGAGTTTCCAGTGCGTCCACGTCGCAACGGAATGTGACCCAAGGTCGAGATTTAAAATACGTTTACCAGCAATCCCGTGGAGAAATTGTTCAAGCCTCATCAGCGTTCCCCATTTTGCTGATGCCTCAGATGTAAGATAATGACGAGAGGAGAGGTACTGACAGAGAGATCCCCCCTCCCGGGTGTTGGGTGTTAAGAGCTAATATTAATTTCAAACCATCCCAGCTGGAGCCGTTTTTCCTTTCATCCGCTGTGTATGCTGCCACAAAATCGATGGCATTTTAGTGTAGTCCAAATTTATTCTAAATTGCAGCCTATGATTATTAATTATAATGAAATCGTCATTCTAAATGTTTTCCCAAAATACAACTTGTGGCTCAGACTGATTATTGGGACAGGATCCTCTGAGATAAAA
Organism: Acanthosepion pharaonis; assembly: GCA_903632075.3. Taxonomy (NCBI): domain Eukaryota; kingdom Metazoa; phylum Mollusca; class Cephalopoda; order Sepiida; family Sepiidae; genus Acanthosepion; species Acanthosepion pharaonis. Next base: position 2,351,048 of record CAHIKZ030003327.1, on the reverse strand, counting down.
GTAATCGATGCACCAGAAATATAAACCCATTTTATAAAAGGGTTCCGTAAGATTTTTCAAGACTTTTCGAAATCCAACATTTTTCTTGTATTACTTGATCTTAAGGCTGAAGTATTAAATTTACATTAAATTTTTAAATGTCAGAATTGGCAGATGTAGTAAGGAAATTTATTAGAAAAATTTTTAAATTTATGACACAAAAAAAATTAACGAATGATTATATTGAATGAATTTCTTGGTCTGCGGCTAAATAAGTTTTGGTCCAATATGCCGTGCTATACAATCTTTCCCACCAAAATCTATCTTGCACATTTATGCATTTATCATTCTTCCGTGCATTGAATATCTTGAATGCTGTTGTATATCTGGAGATTCTCGAAAAAATTCCAACGAAATGTTTGTAATATTATCGGTCTTGACCTGGCATCTCGACCTCACTTTCCCATCGCCGTGACGTCGCTTGAATGTGACTTTTCAATAAATACTGCCATAGCAATTGTTCTGATGTGCGTTCATCCTTGGTACTCATTGTAAATATTCATTGGGTTTCATTTTTAAATGTTGTTATTATTAGATGACAAATTGTACATACAGGAACTAGTCAGGACTATATAGAGACTCTGAGGTATTATCGTGACTGTAGTAACAATGATAAGTAAGACTGTTTTGTTTTGGCATAAGGAATACTGTCACATGGTTGGGTTAGTAATTATGGATAGCTAAATTTATGATGAGACAGATTGACGATCAGTCTTCTCTTACCCGCCCCAACTCCTTTGGCCTTGTGACACATTTTTGTATTACAACAAAATATATATTGCTTTCATCCTAGGAACCTCAACCGCCTTAATACTACTAATAAACTGGCAACTAGGCTTCATCGTTTTACTTTTGGAATAGCTAGATCTAACCGTATGTTCTATTCTAATAGTTTCTTTGATGACACTTCTGGCTTGTGGAAATCTCTTATGCGATCTTCAAAATTATATATGCAACATCAATCGCCATCTTCTGTCTTTCTTAATCCTGTTCTTTGATTGTCATTTCT
>CAHIKZ030003327.1:2295000-2340000 GCA_903632075.3 Acanthosepion pharaonis | reverse complement strand
TATATTTTCTGGCTTTAAATTACCTGTAAAAGCTTGATAAACCGTAAAAACACAATGATGCTTTTCTCTTTCTCATATTCTTACACACTCAGTTACCCCCTTGCGTCAGAGAGGCTTTCATGCCTTGATTGGGGTAAAATGATTAAAACCAAAATGTTTATTATAACTGTAATCGTACGTGGAAATATCTGAAAAGAAGTAAGATCGAGTTTGCAGAAAAACGGAAGTTTGAATTAGAATTGATCCGATAGCATTTGTAATGGCAAAAATACAATGGAAGATGCTGTATAGTTTGTTATTATCCGATCACCACTAATACATTCAGACGAAAGCGGATTTTAATGACATACAAATTAAGCACCTTGTGATTCAGAGTCAAAATACTTCTGCATTAGATTGTCAGAAAATTGAAAGAATACAGCAGAAAATCAGAGCGGTTTTCAACATCAGAACTGGCCTCAGAAGAAGAGAAAATAATGATAAGAAATTGAATTTGTCTTCTAATCCAACGGAATATTGTTAATCAGAAATCACCATATCGCGATAGAATCAAGCGATTTACAAGAGACTAGAACAATTTTAATGTAAATTCTTGAAGTAAAGAAAAATTCGTAGATGGATGAAAAAAGGAAACTTTACTCTGATCGAAAAATGCTGCAATAAAAAAATTGCAGCAACTGCAGATTAATAACATGTCTACTTTGGTGTCTTTTTTAAAATCATTTCAACCCAGAAAGGCAATAAAGCAATTGTTATTCTGAATTAAAGAGAATAAGAAAAGTTTCGTGAGTAAAAAGGTCAACAAAAGAATAGAAATCAAGAAGACAGACGATGGCGATTGATGTTGTTTTTAAATTCAAAAATTTAACTTTAAAAATTTAAATTTTAACTTTAACATTTTTAAAACGTTTTTTTAGAGCTTGTAATATTATGATAAAAAGAGGTCAAACTAAAAGGTCAATAATTCGAGGTGTCAGGATGTTCACTAGATTTCTTAAAGACAGGAACTACAGAAGATGATTTTCAACAAACTGGAAATCAAGAAGCAGCAAGAAATTTGGGAGAGAACAGAAACTAGTTTCGGAACACATTTCCTTATGATAATTGTCGGGAAATCGTCAAGTCGACAATTCTTGTGGATGGATGTAGTTTTGGAAAGAAATAAAGAAAGAAATAAGTCAAAGTAAAAAAAAAAAAGAGGAAAGAAATTAGTATCGAAAGTTTCCGAAATGCCTGAAGATATCAAAAAACCTCAAAAGTACTGTGGATTTCCTAATATGGTTGGCTGAATGTATGAAACAAAGACGATGAGGATTGTTATCGTTTGGTCTACTGCTTTCTTCTGTTACATATTCTATATTTCTTTCTTTCTTTTTCATTAAACGTTGCCGATAAAAAAAAAATCATGATTAAACGTTTTATAGTTAAGCCACCATCTTTAAAACATAACTGGTCATTTAAAAAAAAAAAAAAACATTTTCATGACTATTGAGTTTTGAAATGTAAACATTACCGATTTCATACACACATAGAAAGAGAGATCATTCAATAAACAGATTGGAAAGTAGAACTATGTTGATTGATTGATTTCAAATTTACGACTTATCAACCCTTTGTGGGCTATTGAAAGCAAACGCATGTTTTCGATTGTAAGAGTAATTATTTCTTGGGCGTGAATATAGCATTATAAAATCTTTAAAGAATAACAATGATTTACACAGGTACAAGACCTACTATTTAACCCCTACCTGGGGGGTAGATAAGGATTCATAATTTTCTCAAGCATATTTGCGTATAATTGAATGTCACGAAGCGGACTGGAATTCGAACTTAACTCTCCAAGTTCCCATTCCTAACCGCTATCCATTACACTGCTCACACATGGAAGCAGAAAGGTCAATATTTAAAGACGCTTCGACAGTAAAAAATGTCCGAAACAGAATATATTTAGATTTAATCAAAGGAATATATATCTAAGTAGTCACTATTATGAAACATTCACAACTCTACTTGAATTAGGCAATATATTGAACTAAACTAAAGGTGATGACAAACTTTGACTCGAGAGGTGAAAATGGTAGACGAGATATAATAAAGGAAAGAGGAATTATCATGAACCTCACGGTTTGAATTATATTTTCGATTAAGAACCTTGAATGGTCACAAGTTAGAATAACGGATATCCGTTCGTTTCACTGTATGCCGATCTTCTAGATCGCGGTAAACCAGTCTCTGTTGCAGACGCCTGCTCAGGCACATTTGTGCTTGTTCAACATCCACAGAAAGAAACTGACCCGGACTTAGTTACCTTTTCCCGGGAGAGAGCGTATAATCTAGCATGTTCACCAGTTCCAACAAAGCCAGTCCTCTCAAACTCTCGTTTATGATGACTTCAACGGAACTGTTTCATCTGTTTCATCTATCCGACTGGGTCAAGTTGAGGTATGATTTTCAGACATTTTCAGGAACTGTTGCATGATGGGATCGCATCCGCATGCCGATATTAAGAAGTAATCTTACTGAAAAAACGACCATGGTGAGATTCGAACACGGGTCTCATGATCAAAACCATTACGAAATAATCACTGTGACATGCCCCCTATAACGTCAGTCAGTCATTTAAGTACTATACCTGATACACATTTGGGCGATCATGTCTCTTTCGATACATGACTGACGAAGCAGTTTTTTCCCGCAGTAGGTTGACATTTCTTTCTGAAGAACACTGGTTGCCAGTCAAGGCTAAAGAATCCAGTCTGTCCTGCTATTCAACCCATAGTTGGGGGGGAGAAGAGAGCGATTCATACCTTTCCCCATTGTATTTGTGTGTAAGTGAATATGACAAAGCTGGAATTCGAACTTTGCTCTCCGAGTTCTGAAGGAAAAACAAACCACAATAACAATATTTCCTTTGTATTTGTGGTATATGTTTATTTGTGCGTGAATATATATATATATATATATATATATATATATATATATATATATATATATATATATATATATATATATAGAGAGAGAGAGAGAGAGAGAGAGAGAGAGAGAGAACGACAGACAGACAGACAGATGTTTTGACAGTGTGTGTCATGCAGGAGATTAATTCCCAAAGTGGAGATTGGTGGGTAACACTCTTTCACACCGATCGGTCGAGTACCACGTTTCTGTAATTGAGTCCTAGTTGTTAGTTGCCAGTTTTTGACATTTAAGGTTTTCCGCTAATATCAAGTGGAAAGATTTTTTGAATGCATTACTAAGTCTGCTGCTAGGTAAGTTGGTTCACTGATTCGTACGAGACATATTTTCTTGCCAGAATTTTATACCTTCATAAGTACATTCATCCGTGTGTTGACCATTGCTATCACCTCTTTCCTGGTGCTTCTGGTATGTATTTAAATATTCTTGATAAAATGCAAAGAATCTGCAAGGCTATCAGTTTTTACCTGGCATCTCGGCTTGAGTCACTTCCCCACCACTGTAGCGTAGTTTTCATGTGTTTTTTTTTCTATAATTATTTCCATGCTAATTGTTCTGATGCGTTTTTCTCATTACAACCGCTTTACATATTTAAGCGCAGTACTAGATTAGCGTTAAGGTCTCATTTTACAATTGAAATGGCGGCTAGATATTAATAGTTACTTCTCTAGCAATTCTCACCTGTAGAATTCTCTTCCGTCTTCTCGCTTTCCAATCAATTTTATTTTTGTTGTAACCTAGAAAAGGTTAGTGAATGGGGAACAACGAGAATGGATGTTGGAAATGAAATGGTAATTTTTATAACATCAACAAAATACAATACTCGCTAGCGGCGTGAAGTAGGTAAACCACTGCTAGTGGTGAACTACTTAGACAGCATATTAGCCCCACTTACAATAGTGTTCACATATTTATGAGGATCGGGGCATATCAATTAGTGTTCATACGTACGGTATAAAACAATTTTCAAAAATTTAAATGCAATGTCAATCGTTTTCTTCTGTTTTCTTAATTCCAGTTCTTTTATTGTTTTCTCTCTTGTTTTTCTTTTCCCCTATTTTTTCACACGCAGTATCCCGCCCCCCGCTTGTGTTTAGTGTTTTATTGCCTTGCTGAGGATGAAAGGATTGAAAAAAAAGAAGATTGCTATTGAGTGTAGTCATAGGAAACGATAAAGAGAGCACTGAAAAAGAGGTTTAAACATTTTATAATGTTGCATCGATTTCTGCAAGATCTGTTCTGCTATAATTGTTAAGAATCATCTTTTTCTCAATCTCTTTGTGCTCGAAAGTAGAAATGCCTACATTTTTGCCTCTAATTTTACAGCTAAATATGCTCAGAAAGAATCTTTAAAAAGTGACCATTTTCTTCTTTACCTATCCCCGTTTAACTATAAATTATCACACGATATTTTTTTATAAAATCTCCAATGTTTAATAATAAAAGAAAAGACAGAAAAGGAAAAAAAAATGTTTTAGTTGATGCAATAGATGTGACGATAATCATTCCCATCGTCCTTGTTTTAACGTCTGCCACCATTCATTTTTTTTTTCAATTCTCATTAAAATGGAAAGCCTAAAAGATATTCTCAAATAAGCACTCGACACGAGGGTGTGTTGGGCCAATTGTAACTCTAGCCATTTACGAGTCCTTAAAGAAAGATTGGCAAAACTAACTACGCATTTGTGTGTTTTTTGTTTGGGAGGACCAAATGCGCATATATTTATTGTATAAATAATTTTTGATTTATGTCTTTTGTATATTTGTGTGCGTTGCAAAAGCTTCAAGAAAATGATGGCAACATTTTCTATTCAGTGATCATATGATTTACGTTGTCGTTCCAAAAATTGTCACCAGTTTTCAGCTAAAATGTGTACGCCTTCGTAAAAGAAAGATATCTTTTGATAAAATTGAACATACTGAGCCCGCGCATAATACAAGAGTGTCCTTTGGTCATCATGTAGAAAACAGTGGATTAATTCACAGCTAAGCAAGGAGGATGCTTACAGACTCAAGTATAATTCCGAACAATATTTACCGTCTCCAGCAATGGGTTAAAAATTAGGTTAGACTGGATTTTCTCTCATTAGTGGCATTCAGTCTTGTAGTAAGATAATTCTAAATTCATAATCTGTGAGAGAACAACAGAAAAAAAAATAACTTCAACAATTTTTTACAAGAACTCATAGCAATTAACAGAGAAATGAATCGATACAGAGATAGAATCGCCTACGTCCAGAAGGAAATTGTATTAAAAATGTTGACCTATATACCCAAGTGTAAAGCCGATGAATGTTTCATTAGAGATTCAAATATAAACTCTTCATATGATTACCTATACTCAAATATAAACCAGACTAATGTTCATCTATAGATTCAAATATAAATCAAACCAATGTTTCCTTGTAGACACAAGTATAAACCCGACCAATGATTACCTTTTGAGTAAAGTATTAAAAAAACATATCTTTATATCAAATAACATAGTAAGAGTTGATATGACATACAATTCATCAAACTAACAAGACTGTTGAATGGAAAGGTTTTTAGTATTTTGAAGGTAAAAATCATGGAGAATATGACGCAGTGTAATAAGCGTTTTGATTAAGGGAAACATTCCTTATGCATTACTGTAGGTTGAACTTTACAAAATGTTTCTCGTAAAGCAATTTCGTCAAGGCTACTAATGGTTATAGCTCTTTCTATTTCTTGATGGGAATTTCCTTCTTAACCTTTTGTTTGAAGTAGTGTAGAAATTCAGCATCTTTGTTATATCATTATTCTTCCTTCTAGTTCCACGTGCTATCCATTTTAGTTGTTACTGATGTTGGAAGTCTTCAAGGGACGTGGTTTCTGTTATTTGGGGAAGTTCCCAATTTATGATACTGTAGCGCCAGTCTATAAGATCTGATGAAGGATTGTTTTTAAGACATCGAGGATTCAATCTCTTGAAGAATTTTCCAAACATAGATCCGAAGAAATATTTATATATAGCTGGCAGTTTAGTCATTTCTGAATGGATCAGATAGAATGAGGGATATTCACATAAAAATGTAGACGTTATGTGGCTATTTGAAAACACGACTAGAGTTCTTATTACCCACATATATACACAGAGTCTATCTGGAAATGATTCCACCATCAACGAAAAATAGATTACCTTGGAGAATCTGTTCTTTAGTCGTCTTCAAATATTTCCTTTGGGATCACACTCATTGTAGGCGGGGTCCCTCCGACTTTTCAAAATATTCTACATTTTCCTTTCGGAATCGTACTTAGCCGCAACTTTGCATTCTCCTCAATCTCGCCCACTCTCTGACATCTTTTTCTTTTTGACGGTGATTTATACATATGCCACATAGAGTTACACCTGGACTGTAGGCGTGGAGATTACTCACTGACGATACGATGTTTGGATATAAAGAAGGGCAGCGGTCAATACACTGTGGATACGATGGTCACACACCTGCACATGCAGTAACGTCTCATCGCCGACGAAGTATCTCCATGGAATCTAGTGTATCTTCAGCTATGGATTAATAAGTCCCCTGATTCGCTGGCAAGTTACAGAAAGACCAAACAACTGGTTTTCAGGATATTCAAGATGGATATTTTTCCGACACATTTCGTATATGAAAATTAGAGACAGGCAGACAGATATAGATAATGATGTTCACTGTTGATATAACGTAAATTTTAACAGAGTCACTGGTCTATAAATTCAATATTATTTCATCTAAGATACAAATCGTATAAACAGTGTGACAATGCAATATGGAAATTGTAATCGTGAGATTAACCATTTCCTTATAAGGGAAACAGTTAGCATTCATTGGCCGGACACTTAGCCTTACGACCAATTAAAATTTATGCAATATTTAAAACAGTTTTCAGGAAAGTAGATTTCTCAAATCCAGTTATTGTTAGTATATTTACTACCGTATTTTCTTGTGAATAATTCGACTTGAGTATTAAACGATCCCGGGCTTCTGAAGCTAAACTCAGGGAATATTTTAAATCCTTGAGTATAATACGACACCGTAGTACAGCCATCTCTATCTATTTTTGTGGGGTGAGTTATATTCTAATATCCATTAAAATCTCATTATGGTACGTATATTTCACTAAAATATTTAATTTTTCACGGTATTAAAGACTAAAAATAAAAGGGATGTTTATCCATTGCGTGTTTCCTCTCTTATTTTCCTCTTCAAAACATATTTTCGAATTTTTCATGATGAGAGCCACCGCCATGTTAAAATCATTTTTGCTCCAAGCATGGTGATAAAAGCCCTGTTTGGGGTAAAAATGATTTTTAAAAAAGTTAAAGTGAAAGAAAACTGGTGGAATAATAATAATAATAATAATAATAATAATAATAATAATAATAAAATAATAAACAAAAAAAACGACTCAAGGTGACAGAAGATGGCGATTGATGTCGCATTTACATTTTTGAAGATCTTAGTTGACAGGAAAGCATGAAGCCGGAAAAGAATTCTAAAAGCGAGAAGTGCGACAAAAACTCTAATAGTTTCGCTCTCGCTTCTCAAGTATGGAACTTACTTCCGGCTTATAGAACACTTCCGGTTCATACAACATACGATTCCAACTAGCAATTTCGACACTAAAATTACTAGACCCAGTACATACCTAATCTAGTACGACGCGTAAATTTGTGAAATTGTGAGAACAAGGAGAAAAGTGATATTTATTTTGAAAAATACAAAAATGTTGCACAAGGCCACAAACTGTGGTAGGGGAAGGCTGGTCTTCATTCTGTCTTATCTTCAAATTAGCTAACCACGATTATTGACTCAAACATATCACAGTATTCCTTACACAAAACAACACATTCTAACTTACCAGTCTTAGTTCAGTCACCTCAAAGTCTCTATGAAGTTCTAAATAGTCCCCATTTGTACAATCAATTTGAGGAAAGCTACTGTTAAAATATTTATACAAAAATCACAGGGAAAACTATGTTATGGTGGTAGGAAGGTGACAACCTGAGATGCCAGGTCAGGACCGATAACGTTGCTGAAGGTTTGTCAAGAATCTCTAGATAAGCGTTTCTCAACCGTTTTACCATTGCGTAACCTTTAAAATAAATTACATGTCTCAAGGCACGCCTGGGCAAAAGCAAAATTATCTACCATATCTTTCTCATTTTATTTTCGTCGTAGTTCACGTGGTAAATATCAAAGTATATATTTTGGAATAACTGGTTCAAGGAAAAATTTATACTTCTTTGTCAAATTATTCGGTAATGTTAAATAAAATCTATACTCTTCGTTTATAATACTTCATCATGGAATTTTCATTCACACAAAAAATTCCACATTGAAACGTAAAAAATAAACATAAGTAACCAATATCATATATATATATATATATATATATATATATATATATATAAATGTAAACAGAATGAAAACAGATAATTGCTGCATTAGTTATTTTTATTTTTTTATCCTTTACTGACAATGTTGAAAATACATAAGGTAAATCAAGGCAAAATTTCCTATTACAATAACCAAGAATATATTGGGTGTGTTTAGTAATATTACGTATATGAAATGAAATCAAAAGTAAAAAAGTGCGTTAGCTTATCTCTCCTGGGGAGCCCTTGGGGAGCATTTGCGGAAGCTTCGGGTTCCGGGGAACCCCAGTTGAGAAACGCCACATAGCAGAAGCATCAAATCAAATGAGGCAGCAACATTTCATGCACAGATGAATAGTAGAATTATAAATGTGCATGATAAATTCTGGCTAGAAAAATTGTCTAGCATGACATAGAGAACGGACATTGGTAGCAAAGTGATATAGAAAAGATTCAATATAATCGTTTCACATGATGTGATTTGAAAACGGGAGAGCAAGAATGAGTTTTGCTATCCTGGAGCTTAGCATCAGTCATGCTGATAAAAGGCATGGTAGTCCTTTAAGAAGTTTAGCCGAGAGATGTTTTAGAGGCGTTAAAATGAACTTGCCATTTCTTCGATTTACTGACATTCACGCTACAGCCTGTATTCAGTGAAAGTTTCCTGGGGATTGTCGTTGGTGCATTTTTAACGAATTCCCTCACAAATGCACGTTGAACAGACTTGTTTGTCTTTGTTCATGCATTCGCTTATACTTAAACCGCATTTTTTCCAGTCAATAGCATTATTAATATTTAATAATAAGTAAGCCTTATTATGGCGTTCGATTCTCATTGGGCGATCACTCATATTGGTTGCCTCATATCTCTTTTTCATTTGTAACGAAACCGTTCACCTTTCACTGTCATAAAGGAGAGTAAACATTACATAGCCGTTCTGAGGCATTTCAATGTGCTGTAAAGATTAGTAAATTTGTATCGCAAGATCAATTATGACTGAATAGTTATTTCGATCCTCACTGGGTGCCAAATACTTTCGACCTTGTACCACGTTTAAGTTACGTTTAATAACATAAGCTGTTTCTGTGAAACTATCTTTTACTATTCCTACGCGCCTTTGGATTTCCGTATTAAACTTTCAAGTTTATCTGTTACTTTACGACGCCATTCAATTTCCATACCTACTTGATTTTGACGACACCGTTGCGTAAATCTCGCCTCAAGCCGCCCTTTGCGCTAACATTGTGTAAATATATAAAAACATTAGGCGAAGGAAACATTTATTAACATCTACGCATACTATAAACAGGCCATTATTAAATTTGTGTTTCGATTCTACAGCTGTTATAGTTCGGCTATGCTTCTTAAAACAATTTAGTAATGAACGGTGTTGATTGAGTAAGATTTGGTGCAGTGAATTCGATTTTCAGAGTTGTGCTCATTATTGAAGGCATTGTGCCTGACTACTCCAACTGATTAACAGTAATACGAAAAGAATAGTTATATGACGTGACAAGGACAGAAATAGTGAGACAAAGAAAAAGAAGAGAGAGAGAGAGATAAAAAAGAGTGTAACAGAAATATGGAGAGAGGGTGGGAGAAAAAGAAAAGATAAAGGAAGAAAGAGAGAAGGACAGAAAGTAAAAGAAAGCAGAATAAGTAGATATAATGAAATATGTGTAGGAAAGAGAGAGGGATAGAGAGACAGACTGAGAAAGAGAGAGTTTCATGAAGAAAGAAAGAAGAGCATAGACAAAGAAGACGAAGATAAAAGAGAGATAGAGGGAAAGATAAAGAGAGAGAAATTTATATATATATATATATATATATATATATATATATATATATATATAGATAGATAGATAGATAGAGAGAGAGAGAGAGAGAGAGGAGGGAGAGAGAGATGGACAGACAAAGTGAACGAGAAACAAAGAAAAATAATAAAAAAGAAAAAAATCGAAACAAGTGAAAAGAAAGAAAGAAGAAAGTAATAAACAGAAGTAACGAAGGGAAAGAGATATGAAGAGAGAGAGAAAGATCACTGAAGAGAGAGAGAGAGTTAAAAAGAATGAGGGAGGTAAACAAAGAGAGAGGAAGATAAAGAGCAAATGTAAGAAAGTGGGATACAGAGGGAAGGTGGGGTTAACCAGACTTGCTCGGTAACCATTACCCCAAGCTGGGATAAAGAATGACAAATAAAAAGAGAAAGAAAGAAAAGAGTAAAAGAAATAGAGAGAAAGAATGAGAAATCGTGACAATAAGAAAGAGAGAGGCAAAGTTAAAGAATAAGAAAGAGGGGAAAAAGAAAAGAGGACAATAAAGAACAAGAACGGCAAAAAGGAAAAGAGGGAGAAAGAAAAAAAAGATGAAAACATAAAAAGTAAAAGAAGAAGAAAGTGTAACATAGAAAAAAAAGTACAAAGTTGTGTATTTGGAAGAAAATAAAACATTTTATTGTTTTTTTTTTTTATTTCATCCGTTTACAGCTAACTCACCTCTCAGTGGCAAACCGAATTCCTTGTTAGACAACATATCTCATGGGAAACGCAGACAGCGAATTCTTCATTTCTTTTCTATTTTTTTGAAGATTTGTTTCTTCCTGGCTTTTTGCATCAGTCGATCGTAGCACAAATTAGGTACTTAGTGCCTCTGGGGTCTCGTCCCTTTAAAATCAAAGACAAGATAAGAAAGCTACGGCGGTGAGAAAAAAAAAAGAAAAAAAAAAAAAGAAACACGCGTACTATTTTTTCCTTCTTTATTTCAAAACGCTCTTCTTGTGGTAATATTAAAGTACTAAGTTGAATATCTCGTCCTAATGTGGACGGTTTGATAATATCTCTTCCTATTTAGCTGGTATAGTAACCAAGATTTTGGCAAGGAGAAATCTGAAAAAAAATTATTAAACGTCAAAATTCTGACACCATCTCTGCCATACAATTGTAAAATCATCTGAAAGATTTTGGTACGATAAGAATTCAAACAATTACACACATACATACACACACACACACACACACACATATATATATATACATATATATATATATATATATATATGATGGTCTCTCCCCGTCGGTTTCAACGTATGAGGCTCTGACAACTTTGTTTATTAAACCTTGTGTGTGAGTCGCAAGTGACATTTCAGTCCCGCTAGAATATATATATATATATATATATATATATATATATAAAATATAGATAATGCTTAACAAAACACGTAATCCAGTAAATTACTGGAGATTACAGCGTTTAATGGCGAGCAGACTCTAAAATAGAGTAAGAATATTTAATAGATGATGAAAAGTTCCAAAGACTTATCTCACAAGAAAAGAGGTTGTGGAGAGCCATAATCTTTCATATCACGAAGAGATTTTATAATAATAATAATAATAATAATATTAGGTTGTCATAAACAGTAATTACTTTTGACTCAACCTAAGAATAATAATAACATATTTCCTAAGTCCAGCGGCAAAAAAAAAAAAAAGAAGAAAAAAGTTATGATCTCTTTGGCACCAAACTATTCGGGCAATTTCATCTATAGTTGTGGCGAGGATCTCATCCGTGAGGAATTCAGCCAAAATACGGTACGTATAGTGAGTTTCGACCGGCCGCAATTTAAATCTGCTCATAGAAAGGAATTCCTGGCAGTCTATCCAAGGTTGTGATAACAAGTCATCGCTTGGCCGGGGAGTCTGTGACTAAGCGAACCTTCAAATCCGAGGACATGAGCTGTGGTCTGACCTGGAGAGGAGCGATATTTGGGAACATTCAGCTGGACAGACGTCTTTTTTCCCCGGCTGATGTGTCATACTACATACACGCTGGGACGATCATATCTTTTTTGAATCTTGAGTGACCAGGTAGAAGATTTCACGTTGTAGTCTGCGATAGGCCGGTTGCCAACCAAGACTATGCTGCTATTTTACCCATAACTGGGGGGATTCACACATTTCTCAAGTTTATTTGTTCGTATGTGAATTTAATAGGCAAACTCGAAAGTCCAAATTCTCATCCCATGCCATTATACATTACATCACGCTGCGCATTCATGTATATCCAAATGTAAATGTTGATTTCATAAACCTTAAGCACATATCGTCATATAAACTTCCAGCTGAAGGTTCAAGTGTCAGTGAAAAAAACAGCTATTTTCTGAGATGCAAAACTTTCGTTGCTTGTCGAATTCATGCAGCATGTTTAGACATTTAAATGTTAGATAGTTACTATGAAATGCTGGACTGATTAATGGGAGTTTTCGTCAAACGAAACCAAGATTTTTGTGTAATAATCTTGTGGCACGGAAAACACCAATCCACATATGGCCTTCCTGAAAAGAAAACGAAAGAAAAAAAAATTGGCGCCATCGATAAGTTTAGAATGTTTTACACCATCCAAAATCCAGACATGGTAGCTTCATCTCGAACGGCATTTATTCAGGAAGCTGTTCGACGCAGATGATATTGTTGTTACAGAGGTGCCAGTGTGGCTCCAATTATTGACGCCATGTTGATTGAGGAGACTATTTATATGCACGTGCAGCCAGGTGAGTGGGTGATTTGTTTTTACGGCTTAGAAATCTTTTTCAGGGGCACTTCGGCGTAGTGTGATGGTTAGTAAGATTGTCTCGTTAGATCAATTCCTAGTAAGTTCAATCCTCACTGGGCGCTCAGTATTTTCGGCCTTGCGCCACAGCTATGCTTAGTAAATTACTCTAAAGCTTTTGAAGTTAATTTAAAACCAGAAAATAACGTTTGGATTAAAGTTTTTGGAGATGATTATTGGATTAAGTTCTACTAATTAACCTATACTTGCAAGGGGTGGGGAGAAGATTCAGATTCATACCTTAATGAAGGGTGTTTACCTGTAATGAATATAACAAACTAGACTGGGACTTGAACTTGACTCTCCGACTTTCAATTCCTTTCCGTTATCCATCACGACGTCAGCATTTTACAATCTGACAGCACTTGGTCACCCATCTAGCTCGACGTTGCTTAACTTCGATGGTCGGACAAGAACCGATGTTTGAACACCACACGCCTCCAATGGTGAAGCGCATCAAACTTAAAGACGACTTATTTGTATGGTAATGAAGATATTTAATTAGTAAATGTTTCTATCTTAATTTTCAAACATTTGTATTTTTTCTTTTAGGTCCACCCCACTTCGTAGAGTACAAATCGCTTATAGCTCTCGTATAACAACCAAGAGGAAAGGTCTTTTCACCAGCCACCTTGATGAATACCTAGTCAATGATATATTAAATGGAAGAGTGGACATGGATAAGAAGTGCGTACACTATTTACATTATTCGGACTCATCTTTGTCGCCATATTTATTATAAGGTTCGAACTGAACCTTTTATTTCGCTCACTGGGGTAGACTGTTTGATGGATGTCAGTTATGAGTTATTTCCTGTTAATTCCCCTCTCCAATTTCTCCACTGCCTTAAGCGGGTATTGAACTCACACTCTTTGGGTCCTGTCACTGGATCTAACCAACGCCTTTACCCACTGTGCCACGTGTTCTTCGACATTCCAACCACCTGAACAAGGCCGGAGCGTACAACGGCCGAAACATTGGAATAAATATGGCAACAAAGATGAGGACAATAGTCCGAATAACATAAATTGTGTACATAATAATATATATATATATATATATATATATATATATATATATATATATATATATATATATATATATATATATATATATATATATATATATATATAAAGTAATATAGTCTTAAGGTGTGCTATATTTATGGAATAAAGTGCTCAATATCAGAGATAGAGCATGTGTAAATATAAAAGTGAACATAGAAGTCAACACTTAGAGGCGACAGTCTGTTTCATGCTATATGCAATCGTCAGGCCACATATGCTGTTATTTTTCTCGGCTATTTATATATATACGGGTTAGTGGTGCATTGTGGGTATTCTATTATGGCGGTTATTTTACCGGAAGTCGTTTGTTTATTTATTTGGGTCAAATTATATTGCTCGTTTTTATTTTTTTGTTTCTTATTTTATTTATTTATTTATTAACGTAGTAAAAATTTGTTTATATCACTTATTTAACAGTTTTGTTTTGGTTTGAATACCCACAATGCACCACTAACCCGTATATATATAAATAGCCGAGAAAAATAACAGCATATGTGGCCTGACGATTGCATATAGCATGAAACAGACTGTCGCCTCTAAGTGTTGACTTCTATGTTCACTTTTATATATATATATATATATATATAGACAAAAAGTGTGTAATACGCTTTCCCAGGAAAGGTAAACAAAATGCTACTATATTAATTCCGTGAAATGACAGACAAAAGTTGAGAAATTCTTATTGAATTTCTCGCGTGTAGAGTTTTCATTATTTATTTTCAGAAATTTAACCGGATCAACAGAAATCGGTTTGATGGACCAACGGACCAAAATGTGATACTAACAACAAAGATGAGGAAATTAGACCGACTGTAAATAATGTAAAAAAATAAACAGTTGAGAAAATTGATGTTTTAATAAGTGTAAAAGATTTCAGGCACACGTTAGAGCGTAGTTTGCGAAAAGGAAAACCTTTAAATTCTCTTCTCTGGATTTACCAGTAATTATTAGGTTGGTGCAAAAATAATGTCGTCTTTTGACGTTCAACTTAACGTCAAAAAACGACATTATTTCTGCACCAACCTAATATATTTTCGGATATCAGTTTGAGCAGATAAGGACACTTAAGAGGTTTTCAAAAGTCTAGTGTAATACAAATATACTTTTATGATTATAAGAATTATCATAGTTTTAATAAAGTTACTTATTGAATTTCTTATTAAGAAGTAGAAGAAAAATGTTATTTATTATCGATTTTTATACCCCAATTTTATAAAAATTGTAACACAAATGAATTCTGGGTAATAAAGAAGGTTGCATTTGTTTTACACGGAATACACCGACTTAGTTTGCCATTTTATGGTTCTAAAAACGTGGTTAAATTCAGATTTAAATGGGAAATCACTATTAACACATGGCATTATGCCGAGCAATAAACTGAAAAAAATTTAAGGTTTGATATCTGATGCCCGGATGTTCATAATGGAAAAGGAAAAACATAATTTCATATAAAAAGAAAGGGAAACGCTTCATCTGGATCAGTTTATTTTACAATAGGTTTTTGTTTATAACAAATCAAGTAAATCCAGATAAGCTTGCTATGAAAATGTATTACAAAAGAAATAAAATACTGACTCTCCCTGTCAGTGTCTTCCTTAATCAACATATGCCTACACGTTCTTGTGACGTTTCTTTTTCAAGAAATTCTCTCTCGCCCGACATATGAGGTCGGTCGAGAGAGAATGGTGAACAGCCCTTCCTACAAGCAGATCGCCATCATCCTTTTCTATACTTGTTCTTCGAGTTGACATTTCCTGTCAACACTGACCCTGTACAAGCCGTACAGACCAGAAGAATAAACGGCACTGACCTGGCCGGAGCCAACACCCTCCACATCCAAGTCAGTCTTCTAGTGGTCATTACACGAGGCAAATGGCCAGTGGCCCTGTTGGCTACTCTCATGCAGACCTTTCGACAAAAAGAAAGCGCTGATACCATCGGCGTGTCGCTTTTAGGAAGTTTGGTACACCATCTCGACTTGTAATGGCCGCCGACAACTAATAACAATTTGAAGTCTTGCTAGACATTACATTTATAGCAGTAGCATTATTCCTAGGTGCGTCGTGACGTAATGCCTGTATAAAGGAATCGGGGAACGGATTTTTGCTTCCGGCTGAGGTAATTGCTTTTCACTTCATATTAGTATTCTTAGGACAATAGTAGGGTAGACTGATCTCTCTAGGTTTGGTTGGCCACCAATCTAGGAGAAGATAACACTGATTATATAACGATGGACAAGACAACAAGAAACCACTCAGATATCTTTCTCAATAACAGTTATATGAATATAGAGAAAAGAAATAGTGGAGAGCCGTAATCGCCTACATCCTGAATGGGACATAATATAAAAATCCTTTTTCTACGATTTATTCGAAATAAATTTATCCTTATTGTCTTTATTACTGAATTTTGACCGACATTTTCTTTTTGATATTTTGAGATAATTTACTATTAGATTCCGATTATTCGAACTAGTTCTCCATTTTTTTTTTAAATAAGCGGGAGTGAAAGACTAACTATTATCTATAAGATATATAGTCTGTAGAAAGGGGGACAGTCCAAGATACGGTCTATAATTTGGAGACGTTAGAATCAGTCAAATACAGAGGTGTATGTGCCTGGGAAGTGTTATAAGAGAAATCGAAAATTTTACAGAAATAAGAAGATTAGTAAACGTGCCTTCTAAAAGCTAAATAAAGGTGTTTACACCTGGGAAAATCTTCCGATGGCCAGGGAATTGTCTCTCGGGGCCGTTGACTACTCTTTTATGTGCTTCAGCCTCTCGCTGCTAAACTCTGTCAGCTATTTCCTTCACCTTTATTTTTAACCCCATCTTCCCAAGGCTGCAGTATATTTGACGAAATAGCTGACACTAAAGAAAAGGCACTTCCTCTCCATCCATCTGCGAATATCTTTGTCTTCGGCGACTTTAAGGCCCCCCACGACACGTGGCTGAAACATTCTAAAGGTTCTGATGTTGCCGCTGTTCAGAAATTAATGTTTCCATTGCCCATTCCCTTATTGAAAATCCCTACTCGTTTCTCTAGCCAAACTGAGCAAGATGCTTCTCTATACTTTACCTCATTCCTAAGTCCCTGAGAGAATGTGACACTGCATAGCCTCTAAAATTTTTGGCTCACGTGATTACTGGCGTCTCTGTAATAGGGGATTAAGAAAGTGCAAGGTCTCTATTTCCCCTCTTGATTTGAGGTGTTATCATCCTCTGCTGATAAATCTGAATGATTTGCCCGTAAATTCCCACCAAACTCTACTCTTGATTCATCTGGAATATCTCTGCCTAACTTCCCACTTAGAACTGATCCTCTGTTGAGTGATATGCTTATATTCCATGATTTCTGCTATCATCTCTAACCTTGATCCCCGCAAAACATGTGGACCCGATGGCATTACTGTAATAGTCATTAAGAAGTGTGCTCCTGAACTCGATCATGTTCTCTCTAAACTGTATAATAAATACATCGCTGCACCCTGCTTTCTTTCTTGCTGGAAATAATCTGTTCTTTCAGTTTTTAAGAACTCGCGTGAAACGTCTGACCCTTCCAACTATTGCACTATTAGCCTTCTACCACTTTTTGGGAAACTCCTAAAAGCCCTAATCAATGCTGAATTGGTTCCTCTCATCCGAGGACTTTTTCTCAGATAAACAATACATCTTTCGTTTCTCCAGGTCTATCTGCTTATAAAATTTCGGAAAGAGTATATTATGCTCTAGACAAAAACTACGAAGTCCGGACTGTAGCATTGGGCATCTCAAAAACCTTTGACGGGGCCTGGCATTCAGGTCTTCTCTACGAGGTGAAAAGTTATGGTATTTCCGGGCACGTTTTTGAGCTGATACAGTCGTACCTATCAAATCTCGAAATGATCGTAGTTTTGAACGGCCACTCATCTACATCCTTTCGTACTTACGTGGGTGTTGACCAGGGCTCCATCTTTAGTCCTACGCTGTTCTTAATCTTCATTAACGACCTTCCCGATAACAACAACTCTCATCTTGTCATCTACGCTGAAGACACTCTCATTTACTCGATAGTAAACTGCTAAGAAAGTCGCTTCACTGTGTTAGGTGAGACAATCTTTCTCTTCGGAATCTATCTTGCACGTCTATAATTCTACCATTCACCTATGCTTAGAATTTTGTTGCCATACATGGTCTGGTGCCCCTGCTATTTACCTGGAGCTCCTTAATAAAATGCAAAGAAGAATCAGCAATATTATTAGTCCTGATATGGCGGCTCGGATCATTCATTTGACCACCGCCTTAAGGTTGCTTCTCTGCACCTTTACTACAAATATTTTCATGGTATTTGTTCGGATGATCTCTTCGCTATGGCACATCGACTGAATGAATTTAAGCGCAATAGTAGACTCTGCGAAGAATCGTGTTTGTATGTTTAAACTTATTTTTAATCAGTGTTTTGGAACGTCGTCGGTTTTCCAAATCAAAATTTCCACTCCTGGGCCTATCGAATCACTAGTGTTTTGTACAAAATACATAAACAGCATATATATCTGTGTTGTTCGCACAGCTTTTTTTTTTAAATTAGCGTATGATTTAAAATTCACAAATCACGTGCGAATCACATAGAAAGACGGGTTGCAATGACGTAGATTTGAGGATATGTATATATTCCATGAATTTCAGGAAATGTATATATGTCATGAATTTCAGGATATATGTATATATGTCATGAATTTCAGAACATGTATATATTTCATGAATTTCCGGATATGTATATATGTCATAAATTTCAGGATATGTACATATGTCATAAATTTCAGGATATATATATATATATATATATATATATATATATATATATATATATATATATATGTGTGTGTGTGTGTGTGTGTGTGTGTGTGTGTGTGTGTTTCAATTTCGGGATAGGTATATATGTGATAAATTTCCGGATATGTATATATGTCATAACTTTCAGGATATGTTTTTATGTCATGAATTTCAGCATATGCATATTATCGAAAATAAATCGATGAAATATCTATACGTAACTTATCAAATGTATAATCTACAGCGATTCTGAAACCCTTCAAGATATTTACATTTTTCCTGTTTTGGAATCTTTTTTTTATTGCATATTGGATTTTATATTGATATTGTAACTTTTCGCTTATCTAATCTAGCCAATCAGGATCTGCTTCTACATAGTTTAATAACAAATTGTTTTGGATAAACCGAGAGAAATTAGACTTGTCTAGTCAGTTGGTGGTCTGCGTGTGTATGGCTAATCATATGGCTAGTCAGTTCAGCTTGAGAGATGCAGATATTTTTTTAAGCGTTTCACCCCAAGCAAGGCGGGAAGCCACTAGCACACAAGAAGTTACGGAGGATTTGGAGCAAGATCAGATAGGAGTGATAGAGGAAATGATGAGGAGAAGGATAGTGGATAGATTAAGGCAACTGGAGATGTCGATTGACATTACATTTGAATAGTTGGAGATTATAGCTCTCAGGGGAACTGGAATAGGGAAGGGAGTTCCACAGGCGAGAGGTGCAAGACATGAAGCTTTTGGAGTAGAAGAGACGACTACATTTAGTAGTTTCGACAGTGAAAGGGTGAGAGCGGGATGCCAGCTTCGTAGGGCGCTTGAACTCAAGAAGTTTGGAAACCAGCGAATACAGCTCCTCGGAACAATTGCCATGAAAGTATTTGTAAAAAAAGACAGAGAGAGCGACTGTAGACGAGATGCCAGAATGGGGCCGATTATATTGCATATCCGCCTCTAGAGCTTATCAAGAACCCCGAGGCAAACAGAAGGGGCTCCAGACCATATATGGCAGCAATACTCCATGCAGTGGGGGGATTGCTGATTTGTAGATCTGGACGATCAAT
Organism: Acanthosepion pharaonis; assembly: GCA_903632075.3. Lineage (NCBI taxonomy): Eukaryota > Metazoa > Mollusca > Cephalopoda > Sepiida > Sepiidae > Acanthosepion > Acanthosepion pharaonis. Next base: position 2,320,096 of record CAHIKZ030003327.1, on the reverse strand, counting down.
TCCGGGGAGAAAAAATTACCTTACGGTGGACGAAGCAATTGACTGCTGACCTGAGATGGAACAAATACATATTTGTTCCATCTCAGGTCAGCAGTCAACGTGTTTGCAAAATATCATACACAAAAAGGACATAGACATCCGTCGGCAGACCCTTTCTAGCAGACCCTTTGCCGAACTGTGCCTGTTTTCTTCAAATGGTTTCGTTCAGTCAACATTTAACATTTGCACAGAACAAATAAAATTGTTGAATAAAAAGCCTTAAATAAAATACATGAATGAGTAAGAGAGTCGAAACGTTTATTATATCATCGAGGCTCTATGCAGTGAATATCTGTTACGACTCAAGTTCACCATAGACAATATTTTTAAAAAACATTTCACCCAAAGCAAGGCAATAAAGCCACTAAGATGCAAGGGATTACTGAGTGTTTGAGAATATAAAAAAATCAAAAACATTATTAACAATAAATGGACAAGAATTAATATTCACGATAACGAATGATATTGCATTTATATTTTTGTAGATCAAGTTGACTGGGAAGCAAGAAGAGAGTTCCACAAGGGAGAAGTGCGGTAGAAGAAACAGTTAGCATAGAAATTAAGATTACACCTATCCATTTCTCTGTAAAAATGATAAGACCTATCTGCCAATTCAGTACTGCGCTTAAATTCATAAAGTCGAAGTACCATAGAGGAAAGTTCATCCGAACAAATGCTATGAAAGTATTTATAAAAAAGGCACAGGGAAGCTACATTAAACGGTGGGAAAAAGACTGGAGACGAGATGCCAGATCAGGACCAAAAACATTACATATGTTTGTTTAAATTTTATCAAAGATCTCTAAATATATAACAGGTGTACCAGACCAGAGGTGGCAGGAATATTCTAGGCAATGACAAATGATGGACTTATAAATATGTAAGATAGATTCTGAAGAGAAAAATGCCTTGCACGACACAGTAAACCAACAATCTTAGCAGCAGACCCCAGTAATTGATTCAATATAATCTCTGTACTTTGCGGAAAACGTTTATCCAAGAAGGTGCAATGAATCACTATCATGGGGAGAACGTTTTTTACCTTCCATCCGCATCAGCCATGCTAATGGAAGGTAAAAGGGGTTCTCTCAAGGCGATTAAAAGAGAGCATTAAAATTAACAAGCCATTCATTGCCCAAGTTAACAACAGATTATAGATCACTTTTCAGATCTTCTCGAACCGCGACAGGAATAAATAGTCGTATTAAATTTAGTATAGTAAAGAGGCAGATAAAATGGTCGAGTCGTTATAGCGCTCCAAAAACCTGTCTAAGTCTTTCATTCATGCTTTACCCCTTTATAAGAGTTAGATTAAACTAAAAGTGACATATTGCTGACATATCTTCAATTTTCAGCCTTGACAGAGTTCAAAATCGTTGTCTTCTATGGGAAGATTTATTTTCAATTTTGCTGCCCTTTTCCTCACATGCGCAAAGTTGCAAGACTGTCACTAATTCGTCTCTATTTCGATGGCAAATTTTCATGCATTTTATTCCGACGGAGTCGAATAACCCATATTTCGTACGTGGGACCTTTTGTAAGGAGGAATTTCTCATAAGCTAGATTTGTCTCGAGAACAGCTCCTCTGTGGAAAGTGTGTGTGGGGGGGTGTTCCTGAATACTGCAGACTCTTAACCACTTCAAGTTAATGTTTAATCCTCTTTATCCTCATCAACGTATCTTATCCTCCTCCTCCTTTTCATAGTAATAATAACTTTATCCTCGTGATCTTTATTTTCTTCTTCATTCATATCACACACTTCATTCATCAATCCTCTACCACAAGTGTCTCTTGAGCCTTCTATAAAGAAGTATATATATATATATATATATATATATATATATATATATATATATATATACGACTCTTTTAAATTTAAGTTTATTTTCATAAAAAGTTTCGCACATCGAGGAATCAGAAAAAAGATCGGGTTTTTGTTAACAATACGATTTCCACGTGAAAATACCCCATCTACAAAAACAATTGGTGAGTAATTTCATTTCTCTGTTTATGCCTTGGTCTGTTGATGAAGGTCATAGGCGAAAATTCCGAACCTAAGATCTTTCTCACTTCTGTCATATGGCTAATAATTAATATTTGATAAATGTTTATTGTATGGATTATATCTGTGCCATTTTGTTTTGTCCTTGTTTTATTAACTAACCTATATATATATATATATATATATATTATAAATTAACTGATTTAAAAATATGGAACCATATTTTTAAATCAGCTAATTTATAATATTTATGCTCTGTAAATTTACATTGAGCACTGTTTTCTAAAAATAAAAATATCAATAAGAAAACCGTATTATATATCTTACTGTTCTATCTTTTTCTTACTTTTCCCCACGATAAAAACGACCTTGTGTCACATGCAACCCTCGTGGGGGGGTGGCTAGATACCGAATCTTACTATATACACACACACACACACACACACACACACACACACACATATATATATATATATATATATATATATATATATATATATATATATATATATATATATATACACTGTTTACATCGTTCGGACCATTGTCCTCAGCTTATATTTATATTTATCACAACGTTACGGCCGTTGTACGTTCCGGCCTTCTTCAAGTGGTTGGAATGTCGAACTGGGGCAGACTGTTCTAGTTCTACGTGCCATGTTTAATGGATGTCTTCTGTTAATTCACCTCTCCCATTTCTCCACTTGATCTCACAACATTTTGGGTCCTGTCACTGGATCTAACCAACGCCTTTATCCACTATGCCATGTGTCCTTGAAGACATCTGTGTATGAAGTTCTGGGACTTATAAACTTAGTGTCTTCAGAAAACATTTTTTTTTTTTACCAGGGCTCATATTCCAATCACCTGAAGAATTCCGGAAGGTAAAACGGCTAAAACGCTGTAATAAATATGGCAACAAAGATGAGGACAATAGTCCGAATTATTTAAACAGTATATGTATAGATACACACATACATATATATAAGTTTCATTAAAGACGACTGACAAGGTATTGCGCTTGTCCGAATGTTTTATATGTCTGAGCGATTTTGGCTATTCTTTTTATGATGTTTTTTTTTTATTAATTTTAATTATAACTGATCGTCTGCTTTAATGAAATTTGTATGAAAGTGTGATTGCTTCCCAAATACCCAATATATATATGGGTGTGTATAAAATTTAAGATGTAACTAAAAGTATATAAAATTTGTAAAAGGAAAGTAGGAACGACAAAGAAATAATGGAAACTTATCTTAGTCGACGCGTTTCATTCTTTTCTGTTGCAAAATATAAACCTTACATTTGCCTTCATAAAATCTATCAGAGGATGAAACACATGCGATAATATATTATTATTTATTATTCTCATATATATATATATATATATATATTCTCATATATATATATATATATATATATATTCATATATATATATTCTCATATATATATATATATATATATATATATATATATATATATATAAAAAGTTAACAAACAACATAACTCTATAACGCCTCGAATAATTTGAAACATAACTGTTTCCGCCCACTCATTAACCATTACCCATTGGGATAATTCAATAATCCGGAAATACCTGACCTTGCTACCCATAATTCCCCATTGAAAATCTTTTATAAATAGTCGAGGCAAAACAGAAATCACATAGCTGAAGGATTGCGTTCAAGCATGAAGCAAACTGTTGGCACTCGGTGTTGAACTCATTATTCAACACACACACACACACACACACACACACACACACATATATATATATATATATGTATATATATTTCTGTGTGTTTGCGTGTCTGTGTGTTTAGGTAGCATAGTTTCTTTCAAGCATGTTTGGTGAAGTGATTTAGACGTACTTAATTTCACATACAAACTTAACAACGACAATAAAATCCCATTTCTTGATGTATTGATAGACTCTAATAATAATACATTTACGACTTCCCCATATACAAAAACAATTAGCATAAACATGTGCACTGTTAACTATAAAAGTGAATGCCCTAAATATTACAAAATAGCTGTTATACGAAACTTAATATACTGTGCAAAAGCAAACTCTTCAACAAGAAAAATTTGCTATACTGAATTACAAAAAATCAAAAAATCCCTCATTAATAATGACTTTCCTAATTACATCGTTGATGAACAAATTAAACGAGTTACTGGGAATATATCCATAACTATAAATGGACATAATACATACTCAAATAACTCTAAACATATCAAACTACTTTACTGTAATCAAGTGCAGTCTCACTCTATATGCAGGACGAAAAATTCTAAACAGGTTAAACACCAATATATCCCCCACTGATCCAAGTAAAAAAAAAGTAAATTAATTATATACTAATGCAACCAACCTAGTCATCTATAACAACTCTTCACCGTCAACTAGCTTCTTACAGTGGCTTGCAAAAGTCTACACTGCACTTTGAAAATTTATATATTTTGTATAATTTAACAGGGAACAACACAGTTTTTCAATTCCAATGATTGTTAAATAATAACCAGATCCATCACACTTTCCTTTGATATAAAAATTATATTTTGAAAATTTCACACTGATTCTTAAAATCATATAATTTAGAAAAAAATGTCTTTTCAAATGTCTACACCACCCCCAGATATTATACTGTGGTATCACGTCGTTTATCATTGATGTCTACAATCCAGAACAATCAAAAGGGACATGTGCGTTCTACCATAACAAACAAACTTGGTCAGTCTATTATTTTGCTATATAAGATGATTTAATTGCCTACAAAATTATCCACCACATGGTTTCTTGGTATGTTGGTCTTTGGACTCTGATTGTAGACACAAGGTGTCCAACACAGGAAAGAAAATGGGCAAGCCTCTGTCTCAGGAATTTAAAAACCTTATTATTCAAAAGTACAATGAAAATAAAAGGATTGTAAAAAAAAATTAGAATTGTCCCGAAGCACTGTTTAAACTGTAGTTAAGAAATGGTTGGTGCACAAAACCATTGCTACCCTACCAAGATCTGGGAGACTGAGCAAACTTACGAGAAGAGAAAAATCAAAACTGGTCCTGGAGGCAACCTCCAACCCTAGTGCAACACTGGAAAACTTGAAAGCTTCAGGTTACAGTACTAGGACAGATGTCCATGCATCTACAATTTACAGAGTATTGCACCGGTCTGGACTGCAAGGGAGGGTAGCTAGAAAAATAAAAAAAAACCTTCTGAAGCCTATGCACAAGCAAGCTAGACTAAACTATTTGGAAAAAAATACGAAACGCTACGTTTGGTGGGAAAGGTACTGCTCACCAACCTCATTACACCGTCGCCACTGTAAATGATAGCGGTGGCTCGACCATGCTTTGGGGCTGTTTTTCAGCTGCAGGTCCTGGAGAACTGGTAACCATCCAAGGTGTCATGGACAGTGTCAAGTACAAAGAAATACTGATGCAAATCTCCTGAAGTCTGCTAGAACTCTACGCTTGGGTTGCAATTTCAAGTTTCAACAAGATAATGACCCTAAGCATGTGTCAAAAAGCACTAAAGCTTGATTTGCTAGCAAGAAAATCACAGTTTTGAAGTGGCCCAGCCAGTCTCCAGACCTCAATCCTCTAGAAAATCTATGGCGTAATCTAAAGCTGGCTGTGCCCCGAAGTTCCCCATCCAATCTGATACAGCTCGAGGTCGGCTATGAAGAGTGGCAAAAACTGTCAGCAGACCACTGCAACAAGCTTGTGGAAGGCTACCCGAGGCGTCTGCAGGCTGTAATTGATGCAGCAGGATCATCCACAAAGCATTAACTGAAGACATTCCAAAGGGGGTGTAGACTTTTGAAAAGAAATTTTTCAAAATTTTCTTTGTTTAAGAATCAGTTTTAAATTTTTCAAATGCATTTTGTGTATTAAATAAAAGTGTGAAAAATCTACTTATTAAAACAAATTATTGGAGTTTAAAGTATTAATTGTTCCTATCAAAATAAACAAAATACATCCAGTTTTCAAGGGGGTGTAGACTTTTGCAATGCACTGTACAAATGACCAACATCGTATATCAATTTAAATGTTCTTTCGGAGATTGCATAAAAATGTTAATATGTATGTTGGTTTTACAGCAACGTCAATGATGAGAAGGCTTACATTTCACTCGAAAGATCATAGTTCAATTTCAGAACATATAAAGGAAAACTCATGCCCACATTCACAATTTAGACAGATATTTGTCGAAAATACATCAGTGATCCATCAAGATATTAATAAGCAAAACCTTAAAATCCTAGAAGTCTTTTTATAAGAGAACTGCGGCCCAAAATAAATAAAGTCAATTAAGGGTATCCCAACAAACTTCTTAAATATTTGTAGCAAAAAAGTTTTATATAAAAAATATTAAATACTACAATTAAAAAATCTTTTTAAAAAATCACATAATTTACCTTCCTTGCATAGAGGCAATATTTTGAATTTACGGTGTTAACGCTTAACGCATACATAGATATGTAAAGCCCTGAAGATGGCCTCAGATGAGTTTGAAAGAAAATAAAAATTATTTGAAAAGAAATTTTGTAATTTCTTAAACCCATGTTCTACAGCCGCCAAGAAATTAATTCGTGTAATTAAAACTAAAATAAATAGACATAAGGAAGAGAGATATATGGGCAAAATGTCAAATACCTTTTGTAAACAAATCTTATCATCACCCGATTATTTTGTGTTTTATTATCTATTGGGTTAACTGATTGTATTTGTAATTTTGCTGTTTCAAATAAGAGGTTTTTAAGCTGAATAAAAATTTCTGAAAATATGTATTTGTGTATAATACAACTCCCCTTTTTAGGCTTTTAATTTCCTTTCAAATCTTCTCGTATTATCTAAAAGGAAATATATATGTATTCTAAAGCTTGTATAACGCTCACAGATGCTGGTTAGTAAGACTAAAGGAAACACTGGAAACTAATGGTTGTGTGAAGGAGGGTGTGACTGCATACAAACATGGATTGAGAATACAGTATTTCAGTGCAACAAGCGCTGGGCTGGAAAACGTTGGGCTGGAAAGCGCTGGACCTTTGCGACTCAATTTTTGCTCCTTTTCCGTGAGCAGACATTACCTCCTTGTTTCAATGATAATTGTAGAGAAGGTTAGTCGGTCTTTCTACACAACAATATGACTGAGATAGAGATAGATAGATAGATATATATATATATATATATATATATATATATATATATATATATATATAGAGAGAGAGAGAGAGAGAGAGAGAGAGCAAGAGAGAGAGAGAAAGAGAAATGAAGGGGAAATAGTTTTTTGAGTTATATTCAATTAAATATAACGATTCAGTGTATCCTAATGTCATTTCTTTCTCATGAGAGTTTTCAATGTCCTTAACTCAAATAAAATACCTGTTCTACAGTTTCAGGAGTTCTGTAGACAACTTTGATATCAGAAACGTTGAACAAATGTCGTTGTTTCAATTCGGATATGTAAATTCGTACCAATATTAGGAAAGTCAATAAAAAATGCCTTTTATTCATAACTGACTTTGCACATGGTGGTTGACCTGTGTTCCTATCCAGACAGTACATTGATTTGTTTGTAAAATCTCATTTCTATCTCTGTGGTAAAAATATATGCACACAGTGGATCTTTTTATATGAAAGTCTTGCAAGAGACACGCACAAGCACACTTGCTCAAATGTCCACTTTCATTCTTAGAAGGCCCTCCCCGGCAAACTCTTGTTAAGCTGTTTTCATTTTTTTTTTTCTGCTTTTTCTTTCAGTCCTCTTCCTCTCCTTCCAAACAACTCAAGTATCAGTTCCTTTATATAGCTTGTCGTTCAACGGAAATGGTCAACATCACACACACACACACACATATATATATATATATACGTATTCTATGTGTCTTAAATCGCTTTCAGGCCTTCTTCGTTGTCCTACTAACCTTATAGGTCAAGAAAACAGAATGGGCATATGGGTCGAGAAAACAAAATGGATTTATATATATATATATATATATAGGGCAATGTTATATAGATTTTTATTTAACATATTTTCTGTTTATACGTTATTTTTATAGATATGATTTATTTAAGTAGATGCCCTGTTATTTTTTAATTAAACAGTATTGATTACATTTAAAGACCTGAATGTTCGAGAAATTTCGTAGAATATATGTGTTCGCCGACAGGAATCGAAAGTATAACCCTTAAGAATTCAGAAATTTCTAACGAGACGTTTCCCTGTGGCTGAATTGTAACAGCCTGTCAGGCTATATGACGGTTCCCATTGTAATTTGGAAGTAATTGCCATTTAACATACAATCATTCTTTGCTATGCAATTACAGCGAGATTTAGTCTGTGCGGGTGGCTTCTGATTATTTTGCTGTTGTGTATTTGATTTATGTGTCATGTTCTCGGAGCAACTTAACCACATTCAGATCCACCATTATTTCTATATTCTGTGAAATTTTTAATTAGAACACATGCTCTAGAATTTGAATTAACAAGTTAATAATGTAAGCCGTTGCTAATTTGGATTCTTATTTTGCCCATCGTTATTTTCCGTATTTTGACCCTAAACGAAAATCGCTTCCTAAAAAACACACAGTATCTCGTTATCACACTCTCCCTTTATATATATATATATATATATATATATATATATATATATATATATATATATATGTACCGGGTGTAAGAGCAAATTGTCCGAATCGTGTAACACCATAACTGTCCATCCCACAAAATGTTTAACGTCTATAAAAAACATAAACGAATTGAGTTTCTTTTTTCCTTAGGACTCAGATAAGAGGTTTAGTCATCTTGACACCATTTTTGGTAAAAATCATTGAAAAACCCTTTAAGTTATTCATCTGGAAAGTGAACAGGTTAAAATCGTTTTGTGTCTGACCCACTGTCTTCCCAAATGTGCAATGATGAGAGAAAAAATATCGCTCAGGTCTTCAATAATGGTGCCAACAATCTTAGTCTGGCTTCCGTTTCGAAATTCCATTCAAGAACCATCAAGACAATGCCGAATAAAATAAAATTCAAAAAGAGCGAACAGTAGAGAAAAAAAACTGGATCAGGAGGTCCTAACAGGCAGAGGGATCATCATTTCAACTTAGAGCTAAAGAGATCAATTAGAAAAGATCCAACTCAATACATAAGACGTTTGGCACATTAGAGAGGAGTTTCAGCTATGACAGTCCAAAGAGCAATGAAAAAAGACTTGAAAATATTATCGTACGGGAAACATGTGAGACATCTTGTTTTTATAGGACAGAAAGGTAGAAGGTTAGGGGGAAAATCATCTTAAATAAGGTCGAAAATGATTCTGGAATAATATCTACATGTATTTGAACTTATTTTCAGTCATTCGTGATCTTCCGATCTTTAACTATGATTAATTATTGAGGAACATGCCATTTTCGTTTATGATAGATTTCATCACGATACTTCTATTAATCTTGAAGAGTGATTATATATTCATATTGCTCAAAGTAGAGTTCAGAAGTGTTATAAAAACCTCGGAGAATTCCAATAAGATATCTTTAATCATTTCTAAGATACAATTGTTCAAAGCTTAATCTAAAAATTAGACAATTTTGCTGTTACACGATTTGGACAATTTTGTTGTTCCACCCGGTATATCAGAGGCTGTGATTTGGACAATTTTGTTGTTCCACCCGGTATATCAGAGAGTGTGATTTGGGCAATTTTGTTGTTCCACCCGGTATATCAGAGGGTGTGGTGAAACGTTTTCGAGTAGAACCTTTTCCCAATATTAGAATTTAAATGTTTTTATCATACTACGCTACCTCGTTCCACTGTCCATATCGAGGGACAAGAACAATATATCCCCGTAGATTAAATAAAGGATCCGTTTGAAATTTCCTGTAGATTATTCAGATCGACATACTCCTGATGAATGCCGGAGAGCACAACGGCCCAAACATGAGAACAATAATTTGCATGTAAATAATGGTAACTCCTTACTCCAGAAATTAAGACAGAAACACACATCTCTGTTTAGGGAAATGAAGAAATTGTTGGCTCATAATAGGGATCCCCTTTGTTAAGATTTCACTAAATATTTTAAGTGAAATCCTTGATGACAGAAATGCAACAAAAATGAGAACAGTGACTTCACTTTGATCCCAAACATGAAACCAAGTAGCTACTCGGAGAGCGATAATTTGAACCTCGGTACATAGCACACAGATAATGTAATAATAGTAAACAAATGTACTAATCCTTATGTAGATAAAAACATCACTTTCTATAGACACTGTGCCAGATTTAATACACACCCTCAAAAGGCAAATGATCTCTATTAATCATTTGAAAGAATCTTTTTCGTCTTCAGTCAACAATGGAGAACAACTCACTTCGTCTTCTTATTCTCACGTTTTCTGCTGGAATAAAGAAGAATGGTGAGTTTCGAACTCACTATTCAGTAGTAACTGATCTAGCGAGACGGGCTTACTAACCATTACGCCACGTCAAAGTGCTCTAAATGATTTTCTAAGCGTTTGGGGAACCCAGTGAGTATCGAACTCATTACACCACGCCGAAGTGCACAGACATGAAATAGAATGACTATATTGAACCAATTACAAAGTCTGCTGCAATGAAAGTCTGTTAATCATATTTCCCTAGAATCTATTTTGCACATTTATAAATCTACCATCCGCACGGGCATCTGATACCGCTGCCACATCTAAGTTGGCACTTGTGTTCTACGGGAGTCGTTGAAAAAAGTTCTAAGCCTCACCCAGAAGGAGTTGGAGAAACAAGACAGTTTTTCACTCCTAAACATCAATGCACTTGATCCAATAATATTTAATAAGTGTAATCCCATCACGGAAGAAGGTGGCAACATGGTCCTCTAAAACCCCTACACAGCACATCTGATCGCATCATTGTTTCCAAAATGGTGACCACAAAATAGGATTTGAGTTTAAGAATGAGAAAGAAGTCACATGGAGCTAAGACTGGTGAGTAAGGAGGATGGGGTCACATTTCAACGCCACTGTTGACTGATTTAGTCATTGTAACCCGAGCAGTGAGAACGAGCGCTCTATCCTGGCGTAAGAGCACACCTGCCCTCAGCTTCCCTTTGTGTTTCGACTTAATTACTTCTTTCAGTTGTCTTAATTCTGATGCATCGTAATGTCCATTAATAGTTTTTTTTTCCTTTTTCTATGTAGTCTATCATGATTACACCTTCAGAATAAAAAAAAACGAAAAAACGAACAGAAACCATCACCTTACCAACAAATGATCCCTGTTTGAACTTTTTCATGATGGAGAACCAGAGTGTTTCTACTGTTTCTCTTGAATCTTTGATCCATGTTCGAAGTGGTCAATCCAGGCTTCATCTTGTGTTACTAATCTGCAGCGGAAATTCCCAGGGTCAGCCTGGAAGTGAGTCAGAAGTGTCCTGGAAATGTCAACCTTTTTCAGTTTCTGTTCTGGTGTCAACATTCTTAGGAGTCACCTTGCAGACAGCTTAATTAAAACGGTATGGACTGAACCAGAACTAATACCTATGGGCATAAGCCTGTTAACCAAAGCCATACTGTGAATGGAATCAATTTGTGGTTGAGGTTTTTGGATGATCTGGCCGAGGGTCATCTTATGTGCTGTTCCGACACCGCTTGAATACCGCAGTCCACTTCATCAAAGTTACATCGGAAGAGGAATCCTCAGCAAGTGCCTGTAGCATGTCTTCATAATTTCCTTGGGTCTGATACCATTCTTTTGCAGATACTTTATGGCTGCTCGGGTTTCTGTTTTGCCCATTTTAAAACTTTTTGCACACCATTCACCTTTGTATAGGCCTCACCTACACAGAAATTAAGACAGAAATCTTAATGAGTTAGTTCTTCTAATTTTATAAGATGTGGTAGTATGTTGGTTGCCACAAAAATGTCCAGCCATGACTCTTCTTTCGGATTGAAGTTTAGACCTTTCTGAACGACACCCACCCACGAAAATATAGAGAATCACTCAGAAAATCTAATCTAAAACGTTATCGGTCCTGACCTAGCATCTCGTCTTAAGTCAGTTTCCCTTCGTCGTAACGTAGTTTTCCTCTGTCTTTTCTATCAAATATTTTCATAGTAATTGTTTTTATGATATTTCCTTGTTGGTAATTCGGGAATTTAGTGCATTACTTGGATGTGCGGGTGGTGTAATAGATATCGGGTCGGAATCAGAGAGCAGAGATCGAATTCCAGTATGGTCCGTTACATTTATTTACATGTAAACACTATTCCCCTCAAGCTTTGAGTTGAATAGCAGAACAATCTGAATCCTATAGCCCTGGTTAGCAACCAGTCTACAGCAGAGGAAACGACATCACCCCCCACCCCGCCCGCGGGAAAAAAATCTTCTGCTTAGTCAGTCAGTCATGAATCGGAAGAGACATGATGGCGAAAGCGTGTATCCCGTATGGAACTGACTGACTAGGTTGGCTGTTGGGTCTCATATTTTCACTGATGGAATTGTTGGCCCTAACTGTAAATTATATGCCAATAGTTTCTTCTTTTATACTCTCACATATTGAACTGTCTTCCGGCTTCTGTAAGTTTAAATGCAATGTTAATCGTCATCTTCTATCGCCTTGAAACCTTTTCTTTTATTGTCCTCTCTATTCCTTTCACTCTCCGTAAGTGCTTGCAAGTGAAATGATTTTAAATAGATTTAGTTGTAGGTCAATGATAATCGCTTTTATTTTGATCCTTTACAATAATATGTAACGATACAATAGGTAAATTTCTACAGGTATTTTACAGTTGTAGAACTCAGAAGGAGTTTATTAATAAGACATTATGACATATTAGAAATTTCAAATAGGAAAAACAGTCCATTCGTTGAGCCAAGCCATGTGATTGAAATTGGATAGACAGACTGTAAGAAAGACATCGTTGGTTATGCTAGCACCAAGTCACAAGTCATCGAAACGGAAGATTTCAGCGCCCTAGCGTTGTTCAAACTGCTGATGCTGGCAGATTATACGCTCTTTCCAAGAGATTTTAACTAAGGTCTGCAGTTGGAGATTCGTCTCCAGATGTGCTGGTCAAACTCTGTCTGGAGGCAGAGAGGATCCCCAAATTAGGCTATGTCGAAGTGCAGTCTCGCCTCAGGAAACAGCTACCAAATGCAGATAACGTTGTAAAAATTATGAATCAATTTTTTTCTCTCCCCCCTATGGATAACTAAAAGGACAGACTCGGTCCTATAGCCTTGGGTCTTAACTAGGAAAAGGACAACTCTGAAATGAAAAACCTAATCGAGGCCGATCCATGCAATATTTCATGGTCTGCTGTCGGTTAAGAGATTGGAAAGGAAGCCCCACTGAAAGGATCGGTGGCAGATCTACTATCGGAGTACAGAAACTTAAGCTTCAGGACCCCTAATCGCAGTGGGAGCCATGAAGCGAATTTTTTTAAATGATTGAATGTTTCAACAAAATCAATGATTTTCTTTTTTGTGTTTATTGCTAAAATAATATAAAATCGTAAGTCAATGAAGTTGAAGTATGTAATGTTGGCCCATTTCATATAGCCTCAAAATACCCCTGTAATTGGTTAAAATGCCTATTTTTCCCGTGTACTTGCAATGTACGAACCCTTAGCTTCATGTGCTCGTTGAGTTCGCTAGAATCTATTCAAACTTTACATTTTGCCACTTGGATCCTAGAATCTATTGTTGTATTTTGCGAAGCTCCCCCATATCTATTCAAGCTTCAGGGCCATAAAATGTATGCCCACCACTGGAAAAAGTTTTTTTTTTCTGTCCTTAGGTCCCCCCATCGATGATTGAAGAAGTTGTGAGGGGGTTGATGACAAATCATGGCAAATTTAATCGACATTTTTAAAAGGATTTAAGAGAAAAGAAAATAGAATTTTCCGAAACGTTTCGACTTGGTTTCTGTGTTGGCACCGACTTTTACACGAGTATATCCGGCAGGTTTAAAGAAGCCTGAAAAAGGATGTGGGTAAAGGAGATAGAAATAAAAATCGTGTTCCATTTATCTAGCTTTCATCTCCATTTTTCATTGGCTATTTTTAAGCCAGGCGTCGAGATCTCTTAGATTTCATTCAACATCCTTTCAATGATATTTTGCCTTTCCGTTTTATTTATCAAACTCACCTTACCTTTTTATTTTCTTCCTTCCTTTTTCTTCTTTTCCTTTCACTTTTCTTTATTTTTTTTTAATATTTTCTTTGTTTTCATTTTCTTGCTTTAAATTTTTCTGTCTTTTTTTCCTTCGCATTTTCGACTTATTTTTTGCACGATTCTATTGTTTTTTGTCGATCTTTCTTTCTTTCTTCCTTTCTTTCTTTGTTTCTTCATTCCTTCATTTTTTTCTTTCTTTCTCTTTACATTTTCCCTTCTCTTTTTTTTATACTTCTTTTTTTTCTTCTGCTTTTTTTTCTTTTTTCTCACGCTTTCTCTCTTTTACATTTTTCCAGTCATCAATTTTCTGGTCTAGTTTTTATTTTCATTGGTTTTGTCTCAATCACTTTCTAACATTCTTTTTTTCTTTATTTTTTCTTTCTAAATTTCTTTCTTTCTTTCGTTTCAATTTCTTTCCTTCTTTTGTTTTTTATTTTCTTTACTGAACCTCTTTCTTTTATTTCCTTTTGGATGTCTCATTTTTTTTATTTGTTCAGTTTTATTTTACTTTTTAATCTCAGCCTCTATTTTTTATTCCTTTTTGCTATCTTTTCTTTCTTTCTTTCTTTCTTTCTTTCTTTCTTTCTTTCTTTCTTTTCTTTTTTATACCCTCCAAACTTTCTTTTACTTTTTCGTGTTACAATTTCTTTCTTTCTTTCTTTCTTTCTTTCTTTCTTTCTTTCTTTCTTTCTTTTCATGTATAATATTCTTTCTTTTTTCCTTTTTGTATGATTTAATTTCTTCCCTATTCTTTCTTTCTTTTCATGTATAATATTCTTTCTTTTTTCCTTTTTGTATGATTTAATTTCTTCCCTATTCTTTCTTTCTTTCTTTCTTTCTTTCTTTCTTTCTTTCTTTCTTTCTTTCTTTCTCATAAGTAAGGCGTGTGCCGCGCTTCCTATTTCATCGGCTGTCTTCCTTCCTTCGACATCCAGTACAAGTCGTCTCTGATTTCCACTGACTGGTACGGATGCGGCGAGTTTTCAAAGGACAATCGACCAAGGACACATCTGCATTTTCTCCCTCTTTCTCCTTTCTTTCTGACTTTCGCGCACGCGCACGCAGACATATGCGACGTAAGGTTATGAATGAATAAAATGTGTACATAGTCTCTGCAGTTGAACAGAAATGTAAATATGTGTATGTGTTTGGGCTTATATATATATATATATATATATATATATATATATATATATATATATATATATATGGAAATTGTATGACAAAGTGGGAAAGTTTACTTGTGACGAGTTTTGTACTTCAGAACTTCAATTTTATTATGTTGGTTGAACTATACTTGCGCACGACCGAGGGGTGATGGGAATTTTAGAATTTTTTAATCTCGCCGAATTCATTTTCGAGTTCTTTTCTTCTTGTTCCCATCAATTTTATAAGGAAGTATTTCACACTGATATTAGAAGATCTGACAACTATAGCAAAATGTTGTAAGAGCCAATTTGCCTTGCAATTAAGGCACTCACTAGATATTTATGCCGTTGTGAATTTTTTTTCATCTTTGATCAGAGTAGCATTTTTTTTATGTCAAAATTGTGGTCAGTCTCTTTACGGAGGGCAACCAACACGTTTGATGTATTGTTTTGTAAAATCTCCCTTTGTTTTCATTTTATTTAGATTCCTTGCGGTTTCTCCGATCGAAGTTTTGTGACAATTATTACAGGCGATTGAGTAAATTCCGCCTTCAAGTTTTACCAGATTATTTTGTTTAGTATTGACTAAATCTTTTATTGTTTTGGATGTAATAGTAACAATTTTATGTTGAGTTTAGATAGATTCTTATTGATTGTAGATGTGATATAATTAGTAGGTAAGATGATATATATATATTATTTGATTCAATGCGTTTCATAAGAGGGGCCATTTCTTGTTTTGGAATATTTTATGGGTCTTTTGTTCCACATTGAATATAAAATAATTTAGGGTACTGGAGAATTTTAAAAGTGTTTTAAATTTATTTCTCCTGTTCATGCAAATAATGCGAGCTGCATATTCTTAGAACTTTTACGTAGAATCCGATGATTATGTTGGATTTTATTTTTTTATTAAGATGGGAATAGTCATTTATTAGGTCATTTTTGTTGATTGATTACCGGTGGACACCGACTTTTGAACTGTTGTTAACGTAGCTTGATATCTTGGAAAGGTAAGGAGTTGTGTTCGTCCATTTCGTTTGCAAATTCTATTGTGTATTCAGGTAAGTCAGTATCACGACGAGTATATATATATATGGGAGAGTCGAGTATATATATATATATATATATATATATATATATATATACTCGACTCTCCCTTCGAATTAGATGTATGAGGATCAAGCAGATCAGTTCCGAGGAGACTGACAGCTCGACACCCGCACATGATATTTGATTATAGTGGTAAAGGTTTTGTGCAGAACCATCCACACTTTTTGAAGGGCTGAATATAGAGACTTGGTGCACTGCGTGCCACAGAGTCGCCAAACGACCCTCCGCAGGTTTTGAATTCAGAGTTGTCCTTCTCCTAGACCAGTTGCCATCCAAGGCTATAGAACCTAGTATGTCCTGCTATTTACCCATATATATATATATATATATATATATATATATATATATATATATATAAAAATGTGCGTTGATTTTTAAGTCTATCAACTTGCAGAAAAGCGTTTGTCCGAGTATGAGTGTATGTATTTTTATGGCTAGTGTTCTTTATGTGTTAATAATCATATGTTTGTAGAAAAGACAGAAGGAAGATCCATTAAGGTTATAGGAAAGTGGAGGAAGCCGATATGCCAGCTCAGGATCCATAACATTGCAATTTTTTCTTTGGATACTGTCATGAATCTCTAGATACATAGTCGTTGCCCTAGACAAGATAATTCAGCAATATTCAATGCACGGACAAATGGTGGATTTATGAATGTGTAATTTTGGAATCTATCGAGAAAATTTCTTGGTGCGCACTGCCCCAACTTTCCTTGCAGCAGACCCCAACAACTGATTCAATATAATCGCCCTACAATAATGTAAGTGCAAAACGTTAGCCAGAGAAGGCGCAATAAGTCACTGTCCTGGTGAGTAGCATCAGCCATGATGATAGAAGCAAATATGATTAAGAAAAAAAAAATGGTTGTGAGCAGTTAAACTAGGTCGAGACAAAATATTTCAGCGAGAAAGTTCGGGAGGAATGAACATTCAACATCTTGCGCGTGAAATTTTGTTTTGACGTAATTTATTTTCGTAATCAGTATTCTCTGATTATCATCTGTTTTGGTAAACCCTCTTACAGTATAATGAACTCTTCCTTCTCTCATAAATACAAACTGCGAGAGTTGGACGGGAGCGCAGAGTGTGGAGTGGAGTAGTAGACGCAGTGCTAATCTACTTATTACTAAACACTATTGTTTTGTATATATCTTCAATATACTTTTTTCAACCTACCTTCGTCTTCCGTGTCTTTCTTTCTGGCCCCTAACCAGGCCACAACTTTATCAAAATTTCCAATCTCCCCAGTTTTTATCATCGTTTTTATTTCTTGATTGGATCAGCCTTATATATTTCCTCATTTCCCAACTGATTTGTCCCACCCCGCCACTTGTGTGTGAGCTTCGAGATTTTGTTCAGCAGTACATTACAGCCGCTTTTATTGTGTCATGTTTAAAAATATATTTTTATAAGAAATTAAAACAAAACAAAGGGAAAAATATTTATATGAAGAAAGTTTTTACATCATGAGTGTTTTATCAGAATCACTGCGAAGATGTGGCACTGTGGTACATTTTGAATTAGATGGAGACGACAATTCCAACGTTCGTAACATTTAACTGCACACTCCATATAATTCATTGTTTTTTTCCAAGGATTATTTTGTACGATCTAGGTGGATGTGTAGATGGTATAATATATAACATTTCAAAATGTGAAATCCGAGAGGTGAATTCGAGATCCAATTAGCTTCGTTACGTTCAGTTACGCGCAAATTCCCATGTGGATGATATGAATCCATACCCGCTGTTATGGGTTAAAGAATTTTAACTGGAACAATCATTTTTATTCTCAACAAATTGTGCAATATTGACAATATTTCGGCTTTGAATAACCCATAAATGGTTGTTAATCTGTAAAAAAATCAATCAATCAAGCACGGTCTGGATAGGTATATAGGTAGGTAACACTTTCCCCTCAACCAGTGAGAACTTTACCCACCTCCTACAAATGTTCTACCTAACTTTACATTACGACGCACGGCTGGCAATTCTAACGGGCGGCATGAAACTACCTGAGTGGTCAAATTTCATTCGGTCATAGGAAGCCCGACAATATCTCAATCCCAACTGTGAATATTAGCCTGCGAGTGGAAACCATTGAAATCCGGTTAACTGTTATTTGTTCCCAAATGTTTTCATTTAGTTATCTGTTGTTTCATTCTCTTTTGGTCAAGTGGGTTGCTGCTTTTGAAGACCCTGTTTCACAGACTTTATCGTTGGTCATTAAACTTAAGACTGAGCTAAAATCACACACCTTCCTTTCCTATGTGGTTTTCCTAAATATAGTCTCGTAGTATTACATGTCAAAAGCTAATTATGATGGAAAAAAGATTAGCAATGAATTATTTCTTCACAGATGTGCAAAAATGGAGCATTTTTACACTAATATACTTTATTCATAAATCGGTAAAAATAAATAAGTAATAGTACTCTGTATGATCATTTACTAGATCTTAAATGCCATGGCCATTCAAGACGGCAGAAATCGTAGCTCTCCACAGCTTCTTTTTCTTTGTTATCTCTGGACTGCCATAGCATCATGGGAAAGATAATGGAGTGGTTTCTCGTGATATTCTTCTACGTTTTGAATTCAGCGTAGATCTACAATACTAGCGTCCACTCAGAGCTATAAAGTCAAGTCAACCTTACTACTTAACCCATAAATAAATAATAAATGGCTTTATGCGTTAACTTAGGGTGAATTGAAAGCAACTAAGATGGAACTTAATTGTTACCTCCCTTGAAAAGACACTGCACAATATTATTCATTTATAAGCCACCCTTATATAATTGTTAGCACCTTTTAAGGGTAATTTAATTCAATACCTCTCGCTACTCGGCAGCGTTTTAGTTATTTCGAGGTAGCGTACAGACACAGAGAATCTAACTATATACATTGAGCAGTGTCGCATAACCAATAAAGGGCATGGCTATGGTGATCAAAGGTTAGATCACTCATATCTGGTAAAATGATGTGATTAATTACATGTCTTTAATCACTTCATAGTGTATTAATGGGAAGTTATAATTACTTCATAATTACCAAACAGATGAAAGGATGCTATGTATATAAAGAGATCGGTAAGAGACCTTGCTTCTTTGTGGGATCGGAAGTAGGGAATTATGTGTGTGAGTCTGTGCGCACACGCGTTTGTGTGTGTGTTCACTTGTGCCTGAAGCATGAAAGGAAGAATATAGACATAAACACTGGTGTTTACTAGAATGTAAAATAGCTTTAAAGTGAGATTTGATAGATAGATATAGCTGCATAGGGTAAGATATAAATGAACTGAGATAGATATATAAATAAAGAGATTGTGATAGATATATAGGAGTTGTGTGTGTGAGGGGGGAATGAGAGAGAGAAAGAAAGTGAATCTTAGAAAAAGAGACAAAAATTAAATGAACGTGAATGAGAAGTTTGTTTTTTTCTTTTTTCATTGGTTCAGATTGTAAAAGGCTCGGGAACCACTCAAGGTAGAGGGTTACGGTTTAAGAGGCACAGTTTATGAGATATGTGGAGAAGATAACGGTATTTCACTTGTTATTTAAGTAAATAAATACTAAATATTTAAGTAAATAAATAGTATATCTATGTGTGTGTGTGTGTGTGTGTATGTATGTGTGTTCGTGTGTGTGTGCGTGTGTACAGAGTGCGATGGATAAATTGTCGTCTAATTTACGCAAAAATGAAAATAACTGACTTCTCATTTTAACAAAAATATTTGACAAAATTACACAAAAATATCTTGAAATACTAAAGAGTAATTTATTCAATAAAATTGCCATTGGCTTCAAACATGTTCCCCAGACGACCTCAGAATCTCCTGCATCTGTTCTGGACTGTCCTCTTGTCTAAGTTGGTGAATGCTGCCATAATCCTTGCCTTCAGTTCACTTTAGTGTTACAAAAAGTTTTGTCTGTCACTCCCTCAACTGGGCCCCACATATAATAATCAAAGGGGTTACAGTCTGTGGAGTGACCAGATGTAAGAGCTAATGTGGTCTCTTGAGCCAGTTTAGCACTATCTCCTCAAAGCAGTTGATGTAGACCTCTGTATTGAGCCTGAGGCTCTGTGGGAAAATGAATGAAGGTATAACGTCGCTATCACTAGTAATCACGCCAAACACCTTCGTAATCACCATTACACTCATCGTCCGCTTTCCGAGTCCTCTGCAATGTCCCCAGATTGACATGCAAACACACTGAAATGTTCTTATTGGAGCTTCCGGTAAGAACGCCAAAAAGTACAGCATACCGTTTCCAAATTTCTGGCACAGTTAATTGTGCCATGGTGCTCTTTTTCTTATAGACGGTGTCCAACTGACCCTACTATAGTGTGCTGTCAATAAAATCAAAAACAATCATCGCTCATGCACGCAATTAAAAACATAAAATACCGACAATTTACCCATCGCAACCTATATATGTGTGTGTGTGTGTGTCTATATATATATATATATGTGTGTGTGTGTGTCTGCCGGTGTGTGTGTGTGTCTTAACAGTTTGTGACAGGAAGGGATAATTCTGAGGAGGATATAAGTCGAGGGAGAGCTCAATGTAAACTACAGAGCAATATAATGGTAATAATAAGTAGGAAGAGGAGGAGAATTTAATTATCCATTTCGTTTATAATTTTTATTTCGTGACCACCGAGCTCACATAAAAAAAAATGCATACCTGCTTTCCAAGGCCCATAAACGTAATTTTGAAAATAATGTGCAATCACGGTTAATCAATCCCTCTAAGACAGAATTAGGCCTAATTTCTAAGACTCAAAAAATAACCCTGACAGTACAGGAAAAACACTATAACAATCTTTAGAAAGACTCTTCGGAAACTATAAAATTGTTCCAAAATATTAAAAATAAAGATAAAATCACCTTCATACAATTCTACCCATCCATTTCAAAAGACTTAATACTTAAAAGTTTAGAAAAAAAAAAAAAAAAGAAAAAAAAAACGAAAACATATTGGCATTACTGATGATGAATTTACAGTTATCTTAGACATTAGACAATCTCTATTAATGTACAACAACTCTACATACTGGACACACTTAGTAGAATTATCAACCCTAAACAAGTGGTCCTTTACAGAGACGACGGCCTGATCTACATTCCTAACAGCAATGGCCTCCTAAACTCTAGAGTACAAAAAAGAATCATGAACTTTCCGATTTTTAGGTTATAAAATTGATATCTCGTTCAACATCAAGTCAATTTCTTAGATGTCATCTTTAGCTTCTCGTACAACACTTATTAACCATTCTAAAAAGAAAACCAAACTCTGATTTATATTAGCGTAAACTCGAACCAACGAAACTCCATAATTAAACAAGTTCCCCAATTTATAATTACTAGAATAAATAAATTATCATCAAACAGAAACATATTTGATGAAAACACATCGTTTCATGATGAGGTCCTTCATAGGAGCAACTTCAAACAAAATCTCGTCTACCATGAACCTCCAGAAAATATTAAAACAAAGAAAACCACATAGAGAAAAAAAAATGTAATCTGGTTCAACCCCACCCCTTTCTGTAAGCGATCCAATCTAAATATCGGTAGATAATTCATAAACTTAGTCGACAAGCTCTTTAAACAACCCTCTACAGAAAAACTCTAAAGATTAGCTACTCATGCACCAGAAACATGGAAAACATTATTAGTACACCCAACAGCGAAATATTAAAAGCATCTCAAGACGGCAAAGCAGCAAGGGTAAAACGATCTTGTAATTGTAAAGACGGAAAATTTGACCAGTCGAAGGCACCTGTAATTCGAAAAACGTAGTATACCAGGCTACCAGTTTCCCGAAAGAAAACACCTCGGATATAAAGATATACATAGGAATATCCGCCGGCAATTGGAAACAAAGGTTATACACCCAACGACATTCCTTCTCAAATATTAACCTGAGAAACCAAACCGCTCTATCCAAGCATTATTAGAAAATTAAAGATAATAACCCCACCCCAATAATCAAATAGGATATCATCTATCGGTTCAGAACCCACAACAACTTCCGGGACAGATGCGATCTGTGTATATAGGAAAAAATCGCAATAATCAAATACACAAATGCTAACCAATTATTAAACCAACGAAACGAATTTGTCTTCAGGTGTAGGCATAAAGACAAATAAAAAACGTTTACTGCATGGATTTAGGGAAGATGATACGTGAAGTGGTGTTTCGTTGGTAAGAATAGTAGCATATATGGGTGTACACTCATGTGTAGATATATAGATTTGGGCACGTACGTGTATATGAATAGGAGCGTACATGATATTGAATATTACACGACGTGATTACTTTTTGAGAACTTCTACACACATGGTGGGAGCTAAGACTGTCTTGCCGATGTACACCCCATGTTTCAAAACTAACATATAGCATTTACATACTCCATAACTTTTACTCATTTTCCTTAAGTTTGCTATTTGTTTTTGAATTTCTATTCGCTTCTTAATTCTCTAAAATTATTTGCTGTATTCACCTATTGTATCTGACAATATTATTGTGATTTCTAATTATTACTTGTATTAGTGACTACTTTAGAACACCTATCATCAATCAATCCACTGTAAAAACCCATTTACATAGTTTCAAAAATTAAGAAATATCTAAGGTCAGGCTGCTAAAGCTACCCCTACCCCGCCTTTTCCTTCTCTCTCCCCTCACACCCACACCCTCGTTTACCTTATCTGTCACAGAGCCGTCCAATCCTTCTATATCTCCCTTTTTCGTTGTCCTCAACTCAATGTCTCCATTGACTATCAGACTTCGGCCTAAAAAACAAATGCTTAAGTATTACTATATTAATACCGACCTTTATTTAGATTAACATCCCTTTAATTAAATTAATTTGAATCGACCTGATTTTTCCTGCCTAAAACAGCAAACTGCATCGGGCAAATGGAACATACAATCCAATATTAAAATCTCAAAAGTATAGAGTAAATTCTTGGCTGAGGATACCGACTACTACTAACCACTAATCTCTTAGCCATATCTTTACCCACCCCTTCTCTCTCACCTTCCCTCTCCACTACCAATGTAATGTGCCCGTCCGGTGTACTTTCTTCATTTGCGGAGGTGATTTCGTTCTGATGAGTTGAACATCTCGGTGTTCACGAAATAAAAATTATAAGCGAAATGGATAATTAACGTTTCCATCTTCTTATTACTATATATATATATATATATATATATATATATATATATATATATATATATATATATATGTGTGTGTGTGTGTGTGTGTGCGTGTGTGAGACCCGGTTCGAATCTCGTCATGGTCGATTCGTCTGAGAGGATAATTCTTGATTATATCAGACTGGGAATACGATCCCAATGCATGGCACCTTTGTAACTTTTCTGAAAATCATAGCACTGATTAAAACAAACTTTGTGAATCATATTGGGTAAACGGGCCGTGCGGAAGCCGTCAGTGATTGTCTTAACACCATATCACTGGCCATCTCTCCCAGAAAGTGAAAAGAAGGTCGTTAAACAGAGTTCCAGTATAAAAAATCTGTAGGAAATAACAGGTGTTAGAAATAGGGATTTGCTAGCCGCTCTGGCAGAGGGATCGGATCGGAAACGAGTAGCCAGTGTAATATATATATATATATATATATAGTGAGAGAGACAGAGAAAGATAAAGTGACAGAGAAAATGTGAGGGATATATGAATGGAGAATTATATACGGCATTGTTAAAGAGAAATATGTTTACGCATTTGTCAGCTTTGTAGAAAAACGTCAGATAGAGAACCTTGCAGCATTTGCCTCCCCTATATATCTTTATTCATATATATATATATATATATATATATATATATATATATATATATATATATATATATATATATGGATAAAAACAAAAGGAAGACTATCACAAGGTAAATAGCTTGACTTGATAAAAAAGTATATCAGAGGACAAAACGCATCGAATAAAATAAGTCTTACTTTTGTCTTTATATCTGAAATTCTACACGCACAGACGCACAGACGCACGCGCATATATATATATATATATATATATATATATATATATATATATATATATATATATATATATGTATTAATAATTAAAGCAAAGTAAATGATAAATAAATAACATTAATAATAAATAAATTTAATATTTATATTACCGTGCCGGACTTCAGTTACCCGTTGGTCGTATCCATTGTCTCCTGCGTAAAAGAAACTAGGCCCAGAAAGTCGCTGCTGGTGCTCCAGTCTACCTAGCAGCCGTTATGAAATATTTGGCCGCTGAGGTTCTTGAGTTGGCAAGAAATACTGTCAGAGACAACAAAAAATCCAGAATCATCTCCCGTCACTTGCAGTTGGCCATCCATAATGACGAAGAATTGAACAAGCTGTTGTCCGGAATCACCATTGCTCAGAGTGGTGTCCTTCCCAACATCCAAGCTCTTCTGCCCAGGAAGACCCAGAAAGCCACAAAGTAAATTCAATTTACTTCAGATTACAAAGAAAAAAACTTAATAAATAAAATATTAATAATTATCGCAGCCGAATTAAGTCGACTCCCCATGAAAGATCATTACCTGTAGAACAACATTTCTGCCTAGAAA
>CAHIKZ030003327.1:2287500-2290000 GCA_903632075.3 Acanthosepion pharaonis | reverse complement strand
CGAGGAGACCGCAGGTTCGAATCCTGCCGGAGAGCGCATATTTTTCCTTAAAAAGATTTCTCAAATATTCAGCCCGGTAGACGAAAACAAATAAATAAATATGCTGTTTAATAAATAAACGAAGCCTCTAATTAAATACGATTATCCTCTAAAAATAACGTTTAAGTAATAAAAATCTGTCGGATTAATAAGTAAAAAAATCCATATATATATATATATATATATATATATATATATATATATATATATTGAAAGTATTTATAAAATCATCTAGTATTTTAGTTATTAAATCCCAAAAGAAAAACGTACAAATTCATAAAACCAAGAAAGAAAATAAAACTAGTATAAATGACAAGAAAAAAGGTAGGCTCTTTATAATAACGTTTTCTTTATGTGCCGTCTCCCCTCAGGACGAATTCAATCATGGCTCTTCACAACTTCCTTTCCTCTGGAGTTCTTTGTTATTCTGTTACTTCTCCTAAGCCCTGTTCCACCATCCATTTACTCAAGCTCATTAAGAATTTTACGCGCTGTTTCCTCTGTCCCTTTTGACTTCAATCTGTCCCGTGGGTGTCAGAATCTCCAAGCCCTATTTCCTCACTATACGCCCCAGAAACCTCAACTGTCTCTTCCTGAAGTTAACATATTAATTTCCATTTGGCTTCTATTTTCTCCAGATCTTCGTCGTTACTTACATGTTCGGTTTATGGTATTCTTAGTATCCTTCTGTAGAACCACATTTCTGTTGCTTTAAGTCTCTTCTTCATCTTTGAAGACATTGTCCAACACACACTGCTATATAGGAGGACATATATCACATAATAGCATCGCACTCATTGCCTTGTTTCTAGCAAAAATTTCCTATTTCTTAGTATCCTGCTTAGCTTTTAGAATACTTTCTTAGGTATCCCAATACGCCTTCTGTTTTCAGTGTCGCTCATTCTGTACTCTGTGAAAAAAACTTCCCAAATATTTAAGTCTCTGCACTTGTTTGGTTTTGCTACCTCCGATTTGCAATTCGCATTTGCGCTTTTCCTTTTGATAACAACCATGTATTCTGTTTTTGTTTTTTGTTTTTTTGTTTGTTTTGCAGATGATATCTAATCCGTGTCTGTTATCAACACTGTTTCATCTTCATACCTTATGTTCTTACGATTGTGTCCGCCAACAATGAATTCTGGTAGGACTTCTAGTTCTCTCAGAATCACCTCGATGTGTAGTTTAAATAAGTCTAGTGAGAAGACTCAACCTTGTCTTACACTCTTTTCTATTTTTGTATATCTGCTGAACTCATTTTCTATTCGTATGCAGGCTGTTTGCTGCCAGTACAGGTTGTTTATTATAATCTCGATATAAAAATTATCAAAATCACACACACAAAAATAAATCAATGTAAAAAAGTAAGTGTATCTCAGAAGCGAGAGTCTACCACGCAGTAGGAAAACAATACCCACCAAATTTAATCAATGAAATCTTCAGCTATTAAATTTAAGACTATATCAACATAAGATGATCTATAATGAAACAGCACACTTATTGATAATGTATGTTACAGAAACTTTCGTGATCACAATCTTTATCAAGAAAATGTAGTTTTAATAATAATAAAACTAAGATAATAATACTCAAACGAAGTTGCATCGAAAGAGAAATCATGTACAAGTCCTCTTCAATTTATATACAACCGAATTATGTCAACTTATCTCTTGTTCTTACTAAATTAGTAAACCTTAAATAAAATACGTAAACCTTAAAATAAATATAAAATCTGAGTTGAAATAGATTAAAATCTAATTTCTATAAAGATACACTTCAACATAAATCAAGCGAGTAGTATAAGTTCCTCTCAAACAAAAACGAAACCTAAAGTTTAAAATGCATTTTAGAAATTTTAAATCTTTCTTGAAGCTTTTATTTCAGTTTTATTTCCAATTTAATTCATTAAGCATAACATTTTCAATAAGCGAAATATTTTGCTGTATTCCAAACTGAATTTAAATTGATTGGAATATTTTTTGAAAACGCTAAAATGAACCATAACACAACATAAATCTATCTATTAAAAAAACAAATCTTTAAAAAATAAACCATACTTTACTAAATCTTTATTTGAGGAAGATTAACTGATTTAAAGTTTAATTAATCTGAATTAAAACATATTATTTACTTTTAGTTTACAATACTGCGGAAAATGCTTTACGAGTTGTTGAGAGATTTATTGATAACTTAATGTTTGTCATTTTTAAGTAAATTAAATTAAAACTTAAAGTAATCTAAATAACTGTATAAATTAATTGACGAATACAAAATGAATTCCTTTTTCATATAATTTTATTTATCTACCCAGTAAACTTAGAAATGTAGGAAAATATTCTAAGTAATGTAATACTTTATCAAATTTTAGGTATTTTGACTTACGAAGACGATCGATAAGGAAATATTAGAAAATTCTCAAATTTTAAATTTCCTACAACTACCGCTCTTATTTTTTGATAATGTG
>CAHIKZ030003327.1:2195000-2282500 GCA_903632075.3 Acanthosepion pharaonis | reverse complement strand
ATGGCAGGTTATGAGAAGCTACACCACGTTTGTGGCACTGACTAGTACAGCGACGATAGGATATTCAGTTCTTGATAGTGACCAGGTCCTTTTGGTCACTATCAGGCCCGGATATGACATCTGACTGGGACATGTCATTCGTGACCAAGAGAAAGAAATATTTTAATTGGTGATATACCATAAGGTAGTTCTTGACCGACATGAACCGGATGAACTGCTTGATCCGTTCAAAGCTCTTGTTGAACAAGGTCAAGCCGCCCAAGGAAGCTGGCATGGACTGTGTCGTGGATGAAGAGAACATTGACAAGGATCCTAAGTTAAGCAGAAGTGCCGATAGGTTATTTACATGTTAAGTGATGGTCCTGAGTAGCGTAGTCGACAAGAGCAATATGCCATCCGAATTCTTCTTGCAAGGATGCTGGGTCAATGCTACCGTCTACAACCTGGTACAGGACATGATGATCAAGCCCTGGATGGAAACACTGGACGTACGTGGTCTAGCAAAACTATAAAGTTCTTTTCACATGACCCATGTGGCCACTATCATATCATCTCCAGCATCCGGGACACTTGATTTAAAACTCCTTGACTAATACGCCAGTGATGAAGTTTAGAGAGAGACGGCCACACAGTACCAAGGAATTGCTGAAAGGCGCCATCTTTAACTTTGTGGTCAATATGACGAAGAACAACTACAACCGCTTTCAAGGACGGTTTTATTAAATAAAGTGTTTTCATTTTGTAAGTTGCAACAGCTAACATTTTTCCTCTTGGAGAAATACTAATATTTTTATTGCATATCTTTATCTAGATTAGGATTTATTCTCAATTACCTGGCGTAAGATATTAAGTACGAGATATTTTGTTTGAAAGTTGCTCATGAAGAAATACCATTATCATCCACAAGTTTATTTCTTGAGAACACTCATTGGAAAAAATCATTATATAAATATGGGATAGATATGCTCAAGTAAATAGATAGAAATAGAATTCAACGGATAGATAGATAGATAGATAGATAGATAGATAGATAGATAGATAGATAGATTCTGGCAGCAACGGATAGATAGATAGATAGATAGATAGATAGATAGATAGATAGATAAGTAGGTAGGTAGATAGATAGATAGATAGATAGATAGATAGATAGATAGATGGGTAGGTAGATAGATAGATAGATAGATAGATGAATAGGTGGGTAGATAGATAGATAGATAGATAGATAATATACTAACATAGATAATGAATAAACTAAGATAGATAGATAGATAGATAGATAGATAGATAGATACTGTAAAGGCTGAGATAGGTAGGTAGGTAGGTAGGTAGGTAGATATATAGATATACTAACATACAGATAATGAATAAAGTTAGATAAATAGATAGATAGATAGATAGACAGACAGATAGATAGGGTTATTCTGATAATTATCTAAAAAACAGCAAATATTACAATAAGTTCGAATAACTGTTTACGCTCGAAGGCAGAATTCTGAGGAGTATTTTGTCTGATATCAGTTTTTATTACTTTTCTTCATTGAAACGACTGATCATATTTTTCTTTCGACAGAATTATCTCAATTGTAGCAATATTTGAGGTTCTCTTTCAGCAAACGACTTTCTATTTCTCTTCTCTAGATTCATCCAATTCCATTCGATTTATTCCGACAGAAAATTTGAATAAATCTTATTTTTTCATCATTAAGAGTCCCGTTTGCCAAAGTTCCTGACCGCAACGTTTCGCTTGAAGGAAACCATCTCCTATTGCCGAACAGGGATTGGTATATACTCCTCCCACCCGAACAAGAGGGCCTCAAGATGGTAAACAACGGGTTACCTAAAAAACATTATCCTGAGGCCCATCGCTAAAGGAACATATTTGAAATAGCAACAGTGAGATAAAAATGAAAAGTAATGGAAAAACAATCAGTAATTCCTAACAATGAGTCTTTCGATTAAAAAATGACTTTTCGTCAAAAAATAATGAACTAAATATAAAAATGAATTCAAGAAAGAAAAATTAGAAAAGTTTACTCATTAAATTTGTTTGGAACTTATTTATTTAATTAAAATGAAACTAATTCAGTTTAAGATCAAGGGTGAAATTGTTAGTCCGCCATTTTTATTTATTTTATTTCAACCTTTTTATTCTTTGCTTATTAATTTTTGGCCGCTCTTCCTCCTCCAACCGACAGGAGGAAAATGGCTTCAAGCTATGTTTCGCTTTTCCCTTTACTATTTTTTTAAAAGCTGAGATTTGTTACGTGTGCGGGGCGTGGCACATCCTGAGACCCTCGTGGTAACGAGAATAGCAATGCTAATTTTGGTAGCAAAATGATTTTTGAATTTAAAGCCCGAAGACTTCGAGACATCCCCCCACTTTCTACCATTCTCCAAAAGAAAATTTTCCTGGTTTGCTGTGAAAGAAAGTTACAAGTTATGAGTCAAATTCTTAGTTAGACATTTGGTCCCATTATTTTGAGGATTGTCGGTGTATCATGCTGGGTCCTTGAGGCTCCACTCGAGCAAGCTGGGGTTATTTAGCAGCGCCCATCTCCTCTCTAAATATTAAATGAGATGATAAGGTTCTTCATGGTATTTCGAGAGAAAAGAGGGTACTTGGTGCTGTCCAACTATTTTCCAAGTAAGACGAGACTGATGGTTTTTGGTTACGTGGTATTAGTAGCAGAAAAGAATTCCTGATTTGACTAAATACAGAGGTCGATTGTGTTGGGTATTTCATGGAAACTCGAGAATCAGGGTTTGGTGATACGCATCTATCATCGTTTCATGAAACAATAATGGCAAATATGTTGATATGTTGTCAAATTTAAATTTTCATCACGACAATTGGTGTATTTTAAACAGAATAAAAATTACCTTCAAGAAAATAAAGATTTTCTGTTCACTTTACTTACATGACAAGATTTCATGATTTCAAAGTTGGAATAGAAAATAAATCTAATTTCTTTACAGCTAATTAATCCTAAAAATACTAGACATGAGGAGTTGTATATATATATATATATATATATATATATATATATATATATATATATATATATATATATATATATACATGGGTAATCGAATGAAAAATGTGAAAGAAACTCTGAAGTACCGCGTTTCGTTCCTTCGAATATATCTATCTATCTATCTATCTATCTATCTATCTATCTATATATATATATGCATATGTCTGATTGAATAAATTACTCCTTAAAATTAAAAAAATCCGTTCATACCCACGAATAACATTTCGTGTATTGATGTTAAAGGATGAAGAAATGTGCTATAGCTGTTTAAATTTCTTTGTTTTTCATTTCCTAAGTACTTTCGATCTTCTTCCAAGATCATCTTCATGGGTGCAACTGGTACAAAACTATATGTTGTTCATTAGTATAAGTATTTATATGAAGATGTGCGTTGTCATCCATTACCGTAAGTTTTTCATCATGATTTTAAATACAAAACAGTTGACAATGTACTGAGCTTTCATTAGAACGTGAAAAAATTATCCATTATGGAATTTTTTCCTGTTATAATGTCATAGTCACGCACGCATCAAAGCGTAAAAACATTTCCTTTACAAGCATTTCAGAACATTACTGCAGTATTCATAGTTGATTCTGTTCAGTACTGGCTTTCATTTTTTAAGATAAGTTGCTTCTAATATCTGTAGTCTGAATTGGTTGTTTTCATGGTGTAGGATAGTTGTGTTGTCAATTTGTATTTTTTATATTGTGAATATGGACAGGAATGTTGTTGACGATGTCTCGCAATGGACGAATGGTCAGACATGTGCAGTGACAGCCTTCTTGTTAGTGTATCTGTCGTATACCCAACATATTGAGACTAAAATGGAGGCTACTGTAATGACAATATTCAAATTAAAAAGGCTACTGTAATCGTGCGAGAAAATTTGAGACTGCTTTAAAAATTCGTTTTTACCGAAATGTCAAAAGTTTTATTTAAATTCAATAATTAAAGGGATTTAGAAAGAATGCTAAAATCCCCTTACTTTTTATGACAAAGTAGTTTGTTTTGTAGATACAGTTTTTACACAAAGTAAACAACATCTTTAAACGCAAATATTCCAATTCTATTTAAAATCTAGAAATAATATTTATATCACAATTTTACTATTATTTCTACTTTCGCTTAACAAAAAACAAAAAACATAAGATGAAGTTTTATATATAGATTCTTTACTCATATGTCAAATTTTCTGTCAGGAAAATTGGAGTTAACTAATGTATGTATATTTATATGCATATATATATATCTATTTTTAAAAAAATTATTATGTCCATTAAAACTGATTTTTTTTAATCGGAGAGCAAAAAATAAACAAAGAAAGAATTTATATTTACAGTAAACGGAAAATGGAAAATAATGTGAAAAAAAAAGAAGGAATTGAAAAGATTTGAGCGGTTTTCTCACCTCTCTTTTCAGAGCTCATTCCCAAAATTTAAACCGATGTGCTCAGAGATAAAAAAAGCCATCTTAATGAAGATAAGATATAGACATATATTAATGTCATAACAATATATGCATAGTACCATTCCATAATAAAGTCACAATGATAAAGTCTCTTTATATAACTGTGCCATCAATTACTTGTTTTGCAATTCTACTTATTGACTCATAGCCTAGGGAAAGAAGAGATGAATTTGTACCTTTCCCAAGAGAATTTGCATGGATCTGAATGTAATGAATTGGAATTCGAACACGCCTCTCTATTTTTGCAATCCGTGCCGTTATCCATTACACCACTCGCTCATTCAAGCTTAAAAAACCCTGTTATTCTTAAACGATCAACAATCTAGATAGTAACCAGGCTCAATGTTGCTCAATTAAATAGCGATTATCCAAGCGTAGCTTAGATGTGACACAAGGCCGAGTATGTGGCACCCAGTGAGAATCGAACTCGCTACTCATTTGTAATTGTTTAAGCGAAACAAGCTTGCTAACCATGACACAGCCTCGGTGGGGGGGGACCTTGCTCAATTAAATATATATGTTTTGCGTGTTAGTAGGAAGTAGAACAACATTTTGTACGCAGTGGTAGCTCACCGTAGCACATCTAGTCACAATTTCGACTTAATAAATGCCAGTCTGATTAAGGTCGACGGTAAAACTTTAGAGAAGGCTCAGGCATAATATCAATGATCAGTGCAAAATCAATCGCAGAACGTGAACAGATAGAGAGAATTCGGAAGGAGTTAGTTTTAAATCTAACAGGCTATCTGGATATTATTAGTTTCTGTTATTTCCCCTCAGAAACACAGAAAAGGCATGGCACGTGGAGCTAGAACAATCTACCCACGTTGACGCAGTAAAGGTTCGGTTCGAAATTCCATCATACATCACCTGAAGAATACCGAAGGGTACAACGGCTGAAACGTCGTTAATATGACAATTGAGATGAGGACAACAGTCCAAATAATGTAAATAGTGTATATAGACTTTAATAACACACACACACACTCTCTCTCTCTCTCACACTCTCTCTCTCTCTCTCTCTCTCTCACACACACACACACACACACACGCGCGCAGTTTTGTTATTTCATCCCGACTGGAAGACGCCAAGCTCGCTAACAGGTATTAACGGTTTTAATAGAAAAAACAAAGAGTTTTCTCGTTTATTCTTCCATGAAGTCGCCTTCTTTATTACACGGGGGAGCAATGAAAAATATTTTTTATGCAGAGTCTTTTAAAACCTTTATTCTACAATCGACATCATCACTTGATAAGACACCAGAGGTGTTGAAACAAAATGGCTATTTTTGTAGTGAACATATTTATGTTAAAATTTTAAAATAAATAATTATATTCGCTCTACTCTGTATAGAGCACTCTTTTAAAAATAGTAATTGTTGGTTATTGGAATTTATTCAGTATACACCAATAATATACTTATATATATATATATATATATATATATATATATATATATATATATATATATATATATATATATATACCCAAGTATATTATTGGTGTATATAATAAATATATATATATATATATATATATATATATATATATATATATATATATATATATATATATATTTGCTTTCTCTAAAAGTTTCAAATACAAATCTAAAAGCGTCCGTATTCCAATTGATAACGTAACCACATAGTAGGACATATAATAGAGAAAAATGATATCCTAATCATATGAGATTATTGCCTACTCTTGGACATTTAACAGCACTTTCACAGGGGAAGCGAAATTTTCTGTATTTTTGTGTTTCATGCTTTCGTTTTCTCTCCTTTTTTCGACCTGTGGAAAATGTTTTGCATAATAGATCGATATATTGTTTTTGTTAATTACATTATTTACATACATACATGAAACTCTCCATATATACATACATATGTTTATATTCTGGAAAATTGTATGACAAAATAGAAAATGTTTACTTGTGAAGCTTTTCATCCTTCAGTATTTCATCGAACTAAATTGATTATATTGGTGCAATTCCACATGCGCACGAACGTGGTGTGCTAGGGATTTGGGAATTTTTATGAATTTGGCTAAATATTAAAAAAAAAAAATCCCAGCTGTTGTGTGCATGTGTAGGTGCAGCAACATAACATATTTAGTCTGATGAAATGCGTAACAACTTTTTACTTTGTCATACAATTTCTCCAATATTGTTCTTCATATAGAAAAATGTATATTGCTTTCTTATATATATATATATATATATATATATATATATATATATATATATATATACACGCTCCAAATGTTTGTATCCGTTATCAATAACTCATGTTAAAGAAAACATATTTAGATTCGCATTATGTTTTTTCGTCTCGGTTGCTACCTGAATTTTACCAAAAACAAAATAATTTCCATGCTTGAAGATGACTGAATGTACAGTCGAAAGTACTTGCGTATTTAAGAAAGGCCTTATGCGGCTTGTAATTAAAAAAAAACAAAACAAGGATCATGACATTCCTCGAGTAGCTAATGCATCTTTAAAATTTTATTAGCGAAGGTATTTCGCCATTTTATATCATTAACTTTACTAATTTACTTTTTGCATGAATGATTCATTGTCATATATATATATATATATATATATATATATATATATATATATATATAATGAAATGGACTAAGTCCGAGAATTATTTTAATATATTTTATTGTTATACGTTATTTATATAGACACAAATATTTAAATGCAAATGCTCTGCTTATAATAAACAGTATTAACAGGGCCTGAATATCGGAGAATTTTCATAGAAAATATGCGTCCTACACGGAACCGTCATATAACCTGACGTGCTATACCAGTTTAGGCTCTATGACAGTTCGGTGTATTATCAACGAGAATTTCCTTAAAGGTTCTTGGGAATTATGAGTTAATTAATCGCACTCTGCTGATATATATATATACAGACACACACACACACACACACACACACACATATATATATATATATATATATATATATATATATATATATTTTGAATTAATTCATCGTCTGAAAGAAACCTCAACAGAATGCAGAAAGCAATGGACGGCCGTTTCGTCCTATATTTGGAACTCATCAGCAGATATAGGACGAAACGGCTGTCCAGTGCTTTCTGCATTCTGTTGAGGTTTCTTTCAGATTCGATGAATTAATTAAATATAATTATCAAATTCTCCTAATAATTTCTATCATATATATATATATATATATATATATATATGTCACCTAATTCATCGCGTTTAGAAGAAGAATACTAAACAGAATGCAAGCGTCATACTACTGGGCCAGGGACGAAGAGGAAACTAACTTAACTCTAATATAGCACAACTGATCCTAATTCTGGTGGTGAAGCGTTGTATCGTAACGGTCCGGGTTCGATTCTCGGTAGTGGATGCGAACTGCTGATGAATCCAAAATAAGGACGAAAAGGCTTTCCAATGTTTTTCTACATTCTTTTGAGAATTCTTCTTCTCGACTCGAGGAATTATTATGTGAAATCATTTAAATCTCCAAAATTTAAATCACAGACACACACACAGAGACACACACATAGTAATAATTTCACACTTAACAAGGCTATAAATCCAATAAGACGCAAAGTGTTATTGATAATGAAAAAAACTGAGAAAATGTTATTGAAGAAATTGGACAATGAAAAACAGGTTTTAAGGAGACAGATGACAGTTGACATTGCATTTAAATTTCTGAAGTTATTAAATGAGTTTGAAGCCGGAAGAGAGTTCGAAAAAGTGAGAAGTGCGTGAAGAAGCTACTAGCATAGAACTTACGGTTACATCTAGCAATGTAGGTAAAAAGAATTCGGTTAAAGACATTCTGTTAAATTTAACCGACGAGGTCTTTCTTATTATTTTCTCATTCTATTTTTCCTGTTTTCGAATAAGATGTTTCATCGAAATGAAAATTCTGAATTGTTCTTATTGTTCTAAGTTCTTGTGTTGTTTTGCTTTTGTTCAAGTTCTTACCACTTTCACAGTCATTATCATGAACTGGGTACTGTCCGGGTGGTAGACAAGATTTTGATGTTTACATTTTGACTGTTTTTTCAAATATACAAGTATCGCATTTTGGATAATTTGTGTTTTATGTTTCTACAAGTAATCTTATTGTTCATTTTTTGCAGCATTCATAAGGGATTACCGTTCCTACCCATTCATGTTTATTTTTATACTCCGTCTGACATATTTGCAGCATTATCATTATTCTTCTTATTTTGATATGTAAGTTCTAATGATTATGAAAGAAAAACTTTTGTTTTGAAGTTGAATTGTTTCAACAATATTTCAACTTTATGGTCTCTTATTTTTCATGGCTCAATGAAAATTATTATTTTCAGAAACAATGATTGAATAATGGAAAGTACGGTCGATAGAAGAGTTGGAAGGCATCGTTGTTCAGATTGCCAGTACGAATCAATTGCAGTCATCCAAGCGTTAAACTTATTGGTTGATGGGCTGGCATCAGGTCAGAATGAGCGGGAAAACCTCCCATGTGATGCAGAAAGAACGACCAGCAGTAAAGAAGAGAGACATGCAAATAGGAATAGAGACTAAAACAAAGAGACAAAGGCAAGCATGTAATTTTCTTCATTTCTTTCTATTTTCATTTTGTATCTATTTTATAGATTATTATATTCATTTATATATATATATATATATATATATATATATATATATATATATATATATATAGTTATCGATATTAGCAGGGCACGAGGTGTATTCTTTAACAACCTTATCTCGCTAAATCATTTACAAATGAGTTCCATCCTCACCGACTACTCCTTACTTTCGGCCTTGTACCACAACCAAGCTTCGCTTAGTAAATCACTATAGATAACAGCAAACATAGCTCACTCTCTCAATATATATATATATATATATATATATATATATATATATTGAGAAAGTGAAATCAGACATCCCTTTCGAAATATTTCTGGCACTTAAAAGAAACCAACAAAACGCCAACAGTAAAATGAAAATTAATAAGAAAAGCTAGAATATGTAGGTCATTAAATGACCCATGTCCTTTGTGCATACATGAGAAACTATATATTACTAAGTTTATAAAAAATAAAAATTTACTGAATCAAAGAAATGAAATAGATATTCTGTCAAAAAATTTCCTTAAATAATAATTAAAAAAAAATACAAATTAAAAAAGATGGGAGCTGGTAATATACATACTTATATTTGATGAGAAAAAATTAATTTTTAAACAATTTAAGTAATTCTATTACATTTACTTGATTTAAAAAGAAATATAGTCTATTAGTAATTAAGAGTAAAAATAATATTTTAAAATTCTCGTTAAATATAACGTATTCTAACACAAACACCCCTTTTAGAAAGAATCTTTATGTATACAAATACGAATTTAACGGAAAAATGCCTAAAAAATTTTTGTCGTTAATAATAAAAAACCCAGACGACATGCGTTTAACTGATGTCAAAATTCGTTAAAAATGCACGCCTACCCTTAGCTTAACCTCTTTTTCGAACGGAACTCATATTTGATACAACAATAGTTAATAAAAATGCACACGCTACCGCTCCTGTCTGAACGACTGGATTTTTCTGTGTCCTTGGAAATTAATTATATGTGCGTTTAAAACTTAGTAAAATTAAAAATAAGTTATTCCAAAAGTCGCTTTAAGATCAAACAGAACTAATGCTTTTAATTTAATTATATAATTAAATTTGAAGTTTTTAGCTTCGGTTTTTGAAACATGGTTATTACCTTGTAGCGAAGAAACCATATTTTAAATCAGTTAATTTATAATATTTATGATCTGTAAGTTTACATTGAGCACGGTATTTTAAAAAGAAAAAATATCAATAAGAACACCGGATTATATATCTTACTGTTCTTTCTTTTTATTATAATATATATATATATATATATATATATATATATATACAATAAAATACAAAACCACCTTATATGCTCTGTAATAATAAATACATTGTGCTCTTTTTTTTAGTGGATTAGTTTTAATATTCTATATATTACTAGGATCCACTTGAATTATATACCAACGGATTTATTACCTGTACTATATATATATATATATATATATATATATATATATATATATATATATATAAAAAAAAATTATTAACAAGGTTGAAAAACTTTTTTGTGTGACCCATTTCCCCCTTTCGGACTTCATCTAACTAAAGTGATGTTTACGTTGATGTAACTACTCATCCACAGGAAGGAGAGGAGATACTAGAATTTTAATCTTTTAATTAAAAAATGACTTTATGTATCTAGACTAGATATCATTTATTTTTTATATGTTCTTATCACTTTTTTATAACGTATCCTACATTTTTTATAACGTGTCCTACATTTTTCAAAACGTGTCGAAATAGTGTAAGAACCTGGACGGAAAGTTAGTGTTGATGATGATCTAGTGATTCAATCACTTTCTACGGTGGAACAATGGATAGCGGCTCGGATTGAGGAATCGGAGAGCCGAGTTCGAATTCCAGTTGAATCGATTACATTCACTTAAGAGCTAACACCCTCTTGGGAAAGGGTATGAATCCTCTTCTTTTCCCCACAGCTATGGGGAGATAGTAGGAAAGACTGGGTTCTATAGCTTTTGTTGGCAACTGGTCTACCGCAGTAAGAAATGGCAACCTTCTGCGGGAATACATCTACTTTGACAGTCATGTATCGAAAGATATACGATCGCCTAAGCGTGTATCACGCATGGCACACAACTGACTGTGTTAACGTACCATT
Source organism: Acanthosepion pharaonis (assembly GCA_903632075.3). NCBI lineage: Eukaryota > Metazoa > Mollusca > Cephalopoda > Sepiida > Sepiidae > Acanthosepion > Acanthosepion pharaonis. The sequence goes on along the minus strand of CAHIKZ030003327.1, from coordinate 2,271,224 downwards.
TTGATTAAAAAAAACTATTTTGGTATCACATTCTCAACATTAGTCTTATTGAAATCATTTATATAGGGTGTTTCATTAAGACGGATTATATATAAGGATGTTTCATTAAAACGGATCAAATTCCGCAGTAAATAAATCATTGTTATTGGTGAAAATTTATTTCTCTATTGGATCATGTTATTTACGTCATGGCAATTATGTGTAAAAAATAATATCGTCCAAAATGTCCGCCAAATCGGAAAGAAAAAGAAAAAAATCATTAGACGCTTAAACTTAATTCACATTTAAAATCGGTCCAAGTTATTGGAACACCTTTTATATCTAATTATCATAATTTATAATAGAAGCTCCGAATGAGAAAATATAAGAGATGGCCTTTGATAAAAAGAAAATATAAGGGATGGCCTTTGAAATAAAGGCTATGTAAATCACACGCTCTTTTTCATTTTCTCTTTTCAGTGTTGTGGCTAAAACATTGCATAGATTTTCAAAGAATTTTTAACAGCAATGGTTTTTTCCTACGTAAAGTGAAAATTCTTACATCGAATTCCTCCATCCTTTCATTTCCTCAAATTATTGCACAAATTTCCAAAGAAACTAAGAAGAATATTACAAAACAAGTGATGGATAATGTACGATTTATCCGATTTAGTAAAAGCTACGAATGACAGGAAAATGTGGAGGGCCATGATCTCCTACGTCCTCAGCGAACACAACACATAAAAAATGAATTTAGGGACTTGGTTTATATGAGATGGCCGAAAACATTTTCACGGCCAGTTAGGGTGGGCTTGATCCGTATCTTCTCTCATTCAGAAAATCCTCTGCATAATATTGTTAGGGCCAAGTTTTCATTTGTAAAATATGCGATGCGAAACTTCCACATAATTTGTTCGAAGAGTTTTGCGTGGTACTGTTTAAATGAAATCAACTACAAATGAATCTGATTTTAAAATGATATGGCGTCCGTCGGTCCCGAGAGGTCATATATCTTCGTCCGAAGAGTTATGGCCTTATGAGGAATCGGCAGTTGTCCTTGCAGCAGCCGTCTTCGCTCTACGCCACTGTTGCTGTCCAAGACAAAGGCAGAGGCACTGGCATCGGTGAAAGAATTGAAAGAACAAAACTGGACATGATATCAAAGTGTCTTAGGGACTCCGGCCTCGGATTTGAATTCAGAGTTGTCCTTCTCTAGTGTGGTTGCCAAACATGGCTACAGAGCACAGACGGCCTTACTATTTACCCATATTTGGAGGTTGTAGGTTTTTTTCTTCTAGACAGGTCGCCACCCAAGGCTATAGCTATAGAATATAGTATGTTCTGATATTTATCCATAGTTGGAGAGAGAAAATTCCAATCCGATCAGCCATCAATTTTTCCACTGTTCTCCCATTTATTTTAAAATATACATATATTTAAATATATCCAAATTTACAAGTTTGTTTATTTATCGAGCATTTAAATATTTTTTTGCATTAATATTTCTAGTACAAACATATTGCAGAATTTATACTACGTCACCAGACGTATACACTGCATACATTTGTATAATTTAAATATATCCCAATATTGTAATGTATCTTACAGATTATTTATTTGTAGATCCAATCGTAAATTATGAATTCCTTTGTCAGTGTTCTAGTATTCGTAAAGGACAATTTAATAATTTGAAAAAAGTGCGTCAATACATGAAGTTCTGCGACACATGAAAATCTGTTACATAAACCTCTATGTATTGTGTCATATCATAAAGATATTTTCTGTTTCGAGTTTTAAAAGAAGTATTGAAAACTATATATACTAAGTTCATACAGGCGTCCCTCTATAAACAGAAGTGGATATTAGATTTGAATGTAAATTGCCTATGACATTGATTAGATTTTGTTGAGCTAATATATATATATATATGTGTGTGTGCGTGGGTGTGTGTGTATTTATATATATAATTTGCGAAGCTTAGATTAGTGTTGTTCCAAAGTATCATCTACAGAGAGAATACAGAAGAAAGATTCACGAATCTTTGTAATTTCACTAAGTTTAAAATGAGCACATCTGAAAATGGCACACATCTTTCGCAAGAGGACATATTTCTGATCATACATAAAAGCGGTACAGAATTGAATGGAAATACTCAATTTGCTGCATATAAATAATAATAACGTTATTATTAATAATAATAAGGAGAAGAAGAAGAAGAAGAAGAGGAAAAAGAAGAAAAAATTGACCATGTATCAAAATGCCCAGTGTCAATGAATCAAAATAACTCGGCAAGATAGAGTGTGCCAATATCTCCACTGGAAAATATACAACTTTTACGAGAAGACAATTGCAAGAAACTGCTAGGAACATCCCCCAAACCTGGTTACAGAGATAGGACCTCTATTTTCTGACCTTATGCTTCTGGCTGGGACAGGGAAAATCAAAGGAATTAATAATAATAATAATAATAATAATAAAAATGATTCACTTTCGATTGTTAGTTTTAATTTAGCACACTTTACGTCATTTTCTCAACAACAATTTATCTATGAGAAATAATATATTTTTTCTTAATAAATCTCTACCTCGTTTTTGTCTTTGCTGAAGGCCCTCAAGAAAAGACGTGCTAAAACGTGCTAAAATAAGGTTATATATATATATATATATATATATATATATATATATATATATACATACAGTGTAACCTAGATATAAGAGACCCGGATATAAGAGAAACCCGGATATAAGAGAGATTTTCTCTGGTCCCAAATTAGAGCCTGTGTTAATGTATATAAAATAACCAAACCCGGATATAAGAGTAACCCGGATATAAGAGAATTCTTCTCCGGTCCCGACAACTCTCTTATATCCGGGTTTTACTGTATATATAGTTATATATATATATTTAAAAATTATAACATAAATATGTTATAAAATCACTACAAAAATAGCCACTTTGTTTCAACACTTCTGGTGTGTTGTCAAGTGATGGTGTTGATTGCAAAAAGATTTAAAAAGGTCAAAGCCAAGCACCCCTCCAATAGGGGGAATATTATTACGTAAGCTATGATGGCCACTCAAAATTCAAGTATATAATAATTCAAATAACCTGACAACAGACCCTCGTTACAATGCTTTAATATTAATATTAGATTAGATTGGAAATCAGTATAACTAATTAACTTTTAATTTACTATACAGATAAAGAATAAAAATTACGAATATTACATTTTAAATATTACCACGCATTAAGTTTAGAATATTACAAAATTATTCAAAGAAAAAACAGAGAAAATATACTTATATATTTATGTATTGTTCTTAGCTACATTTTAAGGTCTTCATTCGATTCGGCGCTGATGTAAGAGGCATCCATTATTGCTACAAAGTAGTACATTGATAGGGTTTGGGCTGCAGATTTAGTGGAGAAAGGAAGAAGATTTATAAATGACAAGACAGACATAATCACGTCATAAACACAAACAAGTAAATATGATTGAATGAATAACACGCTAATAAACGAACGACGCAGGATATAGAAGAAAAAGAAGAGAAGTGTTGAAACAAAATGGCTATTTTTGTAGTGATGTTATAAAATGCTTATGTTATAATTTTTAAATATATATATATTTATATATAAATGTCTATATTTCTGAGATGAGGTATTATGTACATTATTTACATTATTCAGACTACTGTCCTCATCTTTGTCAGCATATTTATTACAACGTTTCGGCCAGATTCATACCCAGATGTCCTGAAGGACACATGGTACAGTGGATAAAGGCGTTGGTTAGATCCAGTGGCAGGACCCAAAGAGTGTGAGTTCAATACCCGGTTAAAGCAGTGGAGAACATGGAGAGGGAAATTAACAGGAGATAACTGATAACTGACACCAATTAAACATGGCACGTGGAACTAGAACAGTCTACCCCAGTGAGCGAAATAAATAATTCAGTTCGAAATTCCAACCACCTGAAGAAGGCCGGAGCGTACAACGGCCGAAACGTAGTAAGAAATTGAGGACAATAATCCGAATAATGTAAATAATATATATATATATATATATATATATATATATATATATGTGTGTGTGTGTGTTTAAAACAGAATCTCGAAAAACTTAAAAAAAAATTGATAAATGGAAGACGTTGCTTTCAAGCTGTTCTGAGAAAGAGATGAAGATTTTCTTTTAATTCGATTAAAAAAAGCTGGGAAAATATATTAGCAACTTTCGACATGAACTAAGAATTATAAAGAAAAGATTTAGAATAAATATTAACTACTTTTTAAAACGTCACTTATTTTCTTGTTTAATCACGACAAACGACAGCTAAGGCGAAAATATACAATTTTTACAGAAGAAAACTGCAAGAAACTGGTACGAACACTCCCCCCCCGACCTAGTTTAAGAGATTGATAACAATTTTAGGGGATTTTACAATAAACACAACCAGAAAAACCAAAGCAAATCGTCCAGATATCGTGATCAAAGATCAAAGATAACAAAACAAAATGTGCCTTCTTATGACAGTCTATTGTAATATATCTGAAGATCTTCAAAAATCTATCAAAATACAAGGATCTTGAAGTGGAAATCTAAAAAAGTATGGCACATGAGAACATCAATAATTCCAGTTGTAGTTGGAGCCCTCGGATTGATTAGAAAATGTTCCGATAGACTCACTGAAGTGATCCCTGGCGGCCCATGACTTAAAGAAATACAAAAAGAAATCTACTCTCACATTACGAAGAGCTTTATCTATGTAAAATGTGTATGATCCTTTTTTTCGTGAAGCTATTTCTGAACTTTGGTCTCTGGTTGGGACCCGGAAGGAAATGTGAAAACGACAGAAATCAATGGAAATAATAATAATAATAATAATAATAATAATAATAAGAAGAAGAAGAAGAAGAAGAAGAGAAAACTAGGAAAAGAAACTTATCGATAGCATGGATCGACTACAGAAATGCGTTTGAAAGTCTACCACAATCATGGATAGAGAAGAGCCTGAAATTATACAACGATCGAATTCAAAACGGAGAGCATGAAAAACTGGAAGAGTACACTAAATGTAAAAGATACAGACGGGTCATTAACATCGAGACCAATCAGTATCAAAAACGGGATATTCCAGGAAGATTCATTGTCACCATTACTCTTCTGCCTTGCATTAGCGCCACTCAGCTACCTACTGAACAACAGTAACTACAGATACAAGTCACAGAATGACAAACTGAATCACCTAAGATATATAGATGATCATAAAACGTTTGCCAATAATGACAACTAGCAGAAAAACCTACTCACCATTGTCAAAACCTTCATCGAAGACATTAGGATGGAGTTCGAAATCGACAAATATCCCAAAGCCAACTTCAAATGTGGTAAAGTAACGAAAACTACAAATTTAGACCTTGATATAAACAACAACATTAAGGAACTAGACCAAAAAGATGCATAGAGATACTTAGGAATTAATGAAGGATATAGAATAAAACATTCAATGATGAAGAAAAGAATATTATAGGAGAGTATGATTAATAGTAGAAAGCGAACTTTAATGGGGCTAATAAAATGAAGGCTATCAATACATTTAGCTATATCTGTAGTAACAAACATTTTCAATATTATTAAATGGAAGTTGAATGATATTAAAGGATTGGACGCCAAGATCAGATAAATGCTTACCCAAATGAGGATGCAGCATTTGAAATCTGATATTGATGTGCAATGTTGGTTGTTTTAAAAAATGATGCTTAGAATTTTAATAAAACCCAAACATATGAAATTTAATTTATATATTTCTTTGTTTTTTCCAGAATTTATAAGAAAAATAGTATACACTAATTATTTACTAGATTGTTTATTTACAAAAATAATTTTATATTTAAAACGTTCTTCAAATTCGAACCAACTAATAAAATATTGGTCAATATATAAAGAAATAAATATGAAAATGATTTTTTTAAAAATTTGAAATAAAATGAATTTTCACATTTATTTCGTTATAAAATGGCAAATAATAAGTCTTTATGAAAAGTACATATTTTTTTCATAATTTTGTAAACAGACATTGCCCAGGGAGCGATGGTAGTTAAAACAATAGCGGAGTCAATGGAAAAACCGTCCTTTTGAAACACGATTTTTTGCGGGCAGTAAGGTCCATGTTTGTCTTTTTTTTCTTTCTCTTCCCTTTTTATTTAACAGATTTCGAAAACTGGTTGTTAATTTGCTTCTATGTTGCCAAGAAAGTGCGGCCGAAAGGCTTTAGCCTACTTTGGTCGAAAAATGGAAAGACGTAGGCGGATGGAGAAGAAACTGGAACATGTTCCGTGGATGTAGAAGTCCGACTGGGGGTGTGGAACGATGCAGGTAATTATTTCTCTTCAATGGCATATATAAAGTTACTCAGATGCGATCGTAACTTCTGGCGAGCTATCAGACCGTGAAACATAACATGGATCTTATCCAAAGACGTTCCATGGGCTTGAAGAAATGCCTGCAGATGGATCAAATTTGGGTGAGTGTGGGGTAGGAAGAAGTGAAATTCCTTTGTGCAAGAATTGCTAGTCTTTGTTTGTGCCAAAGAACCGTCCAAGACAGTATGGCGTCTAAGACGCCGCCAAAGAAACCCACGAAACAGTATCAGTCATCGTTGTATCGTTAAGGAATCTTCGAATAGATACTTACTAAAATGTCATAGACTGTTACATTTTCTGTCTTCTTCCTGTAAGTACCTTGTCCCTTCAAGACGTGGACGTTCATGACTCTCCTTTTTAGGCCTTAATAAAGTTTGTCTTTTCATGCCGTAGTATTAGTGTGCTTTTATATTCCATTTTCTTTAAAACTTCGCCGTTGTTCCCATGCTCAGTATATGGCATTCTCAGCATCCTTCTGTAGGATCATGTTTGTTGCCACATGTCTCTCGTCTTTCTATGGAAAGATTTTCTGGCCTTCATTGTCTAATAGAAGGACCGATATTACATAACAGTTCAGCACTCTTCTTTGTTTCAGATGAGTTTTTTCTGTTTCTTAATACTTGCCTTTGCTTTTGGAAGGCATCTTTCATTATCTTTATATACCTTCAAATTTTGCTCTGGCATTTTTAGTCCTCTCTTAAAATATTTCTTAGATATTTAAATTTTTATTTAATTTTAGTATAATTTGTAATTTACACTTTGCAATTGGTATTTAGTTCTTTCTTTTCTCTTTCTTTTACGAGCTTCTTTAGGGGTTCCAGTAATTTTCTTTCTGCCTCCTATCACCACAGTGACATCTGCATTTCTAATATTGTTAAGATTATGACTGCGGATAATGAATTCTGTTAGGCCTTCTAATTCTCTGAGAATTGCTTCACAGTAAAGGTTGAATAAGTCGTCTCTTTCTATTTTTGTGTATAACGTTTCCTGTACTTAAATCTTTAAGTTTTTATCTTGAAGAATTTTTGGCTACATCTCGTCACAGCCGCGCACCAAACGTTAAGTAGTTTCTTTGTATGTTTCCTTTGTTTAGCTTCAGTTCCATATCTATGCTGAGTGAATCTATGTACGGAAGTCCTATAAACTATGTGTAGTAATGGACACTTGCCGTACCATATTAGGCGTTGCAAATATGGTTACCGTCGCAAGTACGCTGTCTTTTTCAGTGACAGGTTGCCATTTAAGCCGAGAGAATTCAGTCTGTTCAACTATGAGTCCCTGGCTGAACCAAGAAGGATGGCGTTAAACCTTCTCATGTGCATTTGTACGAAATCGAACGCAGTTGCATTGGATAGAATTTGAATTCAATACTCCGGTCCGATTTGGCACCGCAGTGACCATTAAATGGTGCATATATTCACCTCGAATAAATAGAGTGAAATTCTTAAACTAATAAACTTTGTTAAGGTATGTGTAAAGTGCGTATCTGCAACCAGGATGATGACATTAACTGGAGCGACCATTATCTATAAGGTTTCTGATACAAAGTAATACGTTCCTTTGGTATGGGCTTACGGCCATATCACGTTGAAATACCGGTTCCCGTACGATTCCGATAGTGATCATCTAGATGGGTGACCGCTTGAGACTACCAGGTGCTGTAAGTTTTTATGTGTAGTTGGTGTAATAGATAGTGGCTGGGAATTTTTTATTCAGAGAGCCGAGTTCCAATTCCACTTGGTCTCATTATATTCACTTACCCGCAAATACTCTTGGCAAAGGCCTGAATCCATCTCTTCTTTTCCAACTGTGTGTTAACTACGAAGACTCAGATCACTAAATCATTATTATGTAAAAGAAAAAAAATCTTATAATCTAAAAATATGTTTCTGTCGTTAAATAACCTTGAAAACGAAGCAATCCATTTTCTTTCATTTAAGAGGTGTGAGTGTAACAACATTTACCAGTATGAAGAATGGAATCAATAAGAAGACAAATGCATGGTTTTTAGCAAAAGAGCTATACCAATTTATAAACTGTATATAGGAGATGTCAACATAAAGTCGTCCTGGTATGATGATAAACTACATCCGGCAGCAAGGCCTCTGATCGGGAAGTTTTGAGGAGAGTGGAACCACGTCTTAATTCGTATTGTTCCCAGGTCCAACTTGACCTGGAGTGGTAGTACCTGTTAGGGTTCTGGCTATGGGCAAATAGTTAATCCCAAGACTGGAGTCAAAGCAAATGTAAGTATAAAAATCGGTTTTTATAGTAAAAATACCAGTAATACATTTTTGAAATTAAATTGCCAGCAATACTTCTTGAAAATAAAAAGAAAATACCAGCAATACATTTGACTCACGGCCCTCTTTGCATAAAATCAAGTTCTCTACAAAATGTAGATCTGAAATGAATACATCAATGAAACTAGATTTTCCACAAATATCCTCCTTACAAAAATATGTGATAACAGATAAAGAAAATGCCTTTCAGAAATTAAGCAGAGTATTTAGATATTAGCTAATATCCTTATAAAGAAAGAAAACAAAGCTGAACTATGCGGTCATTAATATGACAGTGAATTATCGATAATTTCTTCACATATAAAGAGATTTGAAGCAATAGAAATATGATTCTATCATCGACTGCTAGAGATAGTCTGGACAGAAATTGTAAGTCAGGACGAAGTCATAAGGAAACTTATACTTACAATCAGAAAGAGTTGAAATTTTTAGGACAATTTATGAAGCAAGCGAAAACAGTGCGTGACCTAATTAAAGAGTTTGTGCAAATGAATTGCCGAAAAACGAACAAAAGGAGTAGTTAATGGTTAAAAAAGAGTATTTAGAACAATAAAAGACATGAAGATGTGAGGATCCATGATCACCAACATCCTGAAAGTATACGGTAGATAAAAGAAGAAAGAAGTGGATCTGACTTTCAACATCTGGAGAAGGAAACAAACAAACAAAAAATGTCTATTATATTTTCACGGAAGATTCACGGAAATCAGTTGAAAGAAATGAATGCCGTTTTCTCCCTGACAGAACGAAAGTGTGGAACAGAGAGAGAGAGAGAAAAAAAGGAGAAAGAGTGAGAGATAAAGAGAGAGAGAGAGAGAGAGAGAGAGAGGGAGAGAGAGGGAGAGAGATAAAAAAGAAAGAAAGAGAGGGAGGGATAGAGAGATACAGAGAAAGTAGAGATACAGATAATACAGAGAAGATTAGAATGGGGGGGTGCCTCCATGAATCTCAAGGGCCTCGGAGACATGAGCATTAACAACTACCGCCATGGATCTCCCTGTCAGGAAGGACTTGACAATTGAACAGACTTTTCTAGTGGACCCATAGCTCCAGAGCTTATGTTGCAAACCCTATGCCACACCTTGTCAAAAAGCCGTCGATATATCTAATGCAATCGTCATCGTAATGTATTTATTGTCTAAAGCCTCACTGATTCTGTGAGTAATGACAGAATATCAGCAGTGGACCGAACGGATCGAAATACCTATTGTTTGTCGCTCAAGAGTTTGTCCCTGTTGAGGAGATCAACAACCTTTTTGATTATAGCGTCAAAGCGATTCGTGATGACATTGATGAGGCTGATGGGCCGATATTGAGACATGAATAAGCGCTCACCGACATTCTTGAAAACAAAGCACCTTCCACAGACTTAGTAAGGGATTCTCCTTCAGGCAACATTTAAACAATTTTGCTAACATCGGTGATAAGTCAGTGCCGATATTCTTAAGGACATTATTAGAATTTTATATAAACCGATAGCTTTCTTAGGATCAAGACTTTTGATAAGTCTTGAGACATCCCTGGCTGTGATAGAAATGTTACTTAGTTTGTGCTTTGGGATGGATGTAGGCAGGATTGGGGGAAGGCCCTTGTTTTGAAAGAAAGAAAAGATCTGATGAAATAAATGGAAAAAAAGAAAGGAAAGTGGGAGGAAACTACCAGAAAGAAATCATACAACCTTAAGAAAAAAAAAGAAAAAGAGTAAAAATGAATGAATAATGAAAGAAAAAAGAGTAAATGCAGAAGAATGCAAAAGAGATTTTGGAGAATGAGTCGGAGATAAAAAAAAAATGAAGATTGCTTTAAGGAGGTAATTTTAAGAAAGAAAAGGAAACATGAAAAATAAGAAAGGAAGGGAAGGACGGAAGGAAGGAAGAAAAAAGAAAGAAGAAGGGATTAAAAAAAGAAAGAATAAAGATATTAATCATTCAAGAAAAGAGAAAAACATATTGATCAATGGAAAAAAGAAAAACGAAATAATATTCAAGAAAATAAAGAAAGAATTACAGAAAGAAAAGTTGATTCAATGAAAACAAAGAATGGGTCAGAAAAAGCCATAAAAAAATAAGGAATCAGTCAATCAAAAAACGTCGACTTAATTCCGATAAAAATGATAAAATGGACCAAGAAAAGAAAGAAGGTTAATGAGAAATGAATGAGCAAAAGAAATATGGAAAGAAGAATATGCAAGAAATGTTAAGAAAAAGAGGAATGAATGAAAGGAAAGAAGACTGAAGAAAGAGTGGATCAAAGAAGAAGAGAAAAAGAAAATCAAGCAACAAAATGAAGGGAAAATGAACGAAAGAAAGAAAAAGGAGAACGAATTGAGGGAAAGAAGAAAAAATGATGAATGAATTAATAGTAGTAAAAAAAAAGAACGAAGAATTGACCAGAGAAAGAAATTTCAAAAGAGAAAATATATATAAAAAAAAAGAGAGAATGGATGACTGCGAAGAAGTTTGAATAAAGAGTAGATCAAATAAAAAAAAAGGAGAAACTAAATAAAATTGAAGAAAAAGAGGAATTTTTTAAAAAAAAGAAATCAACCTGAATGAAAGAAAAAATGAAACGCGAAGACATCGTTTTCAGCGAAGAATAACAAGCGAAGCGGTTTTTGCCAATGACATTTAACAAGATCAAGAGGTGAAAAAAGTCCTATTGAGGGCAAGAGAAAAGGACAAAAGAATGTAAGAGGGTGGCGAAATAAAGGAGACTCATATAGCTTCGAAAACCTCAGAGACCTTCAAGGCTTATAAAAAGGTCAATTAGTCAAGTAAAGCTCATCTCCAAGGAAGTGTACTCGCGAACGCGTGGTTCAGAGGCTGAGGACGAATTTTTCGCGATTTATTTAAGGAGTAGAGGGTTTCACAGATGGACACTGGAGAAAAGGTCACTTAAGAAAGAAACAAACGAGGCAAATTTACATCATATACTATGTTTAGAAAGGAGGGGGTCATGAAATAATGTTGCGCCTATATTCCAAGTAGAAAATGAATGTCAGCCTAAAAAATCAGCATTAAAATCTTGGATTTTACATAGGTTAGAAAAACAAACATATACTTTTATATTGTGCATTAAGGAAGTCATCTCCTTTGGAAGCGTTAAAAGAAGAAAAAATGAAACTATTTTTATCGGTATTTGGTAACTTTAGACTAAATATAGCTTAAAGAACAGATAGTTATCGAATATAAGGAACGCTTATAAAATGAAAAACTGACGTGGGTTGGAAATACACAACTTTCTTAACAAACAAAGTAAATTAAACTTCAATTATTTTCTCTTGTGCCTCTACTTATTCTTTCTTCTTTCTCTGAATTAATTATTTTTCCCTTTTCTTCAAATTTATTTTTCTAATGGTGGTATATCCTAAGATGTTTCACATCAAAATGGAAATACTAGTAAATAAAATATGGCATTTTGGATTCTTGTCTCATATTCAGCTTTTGATCTGTGAACACCAAAAACAAAGGAATTGGCCTTGCCGTTCGAATACCTTTAGAGATGACTGCATATATGCACACACACGCGCACACGCGCACACACACACAGACACAGACACACACACACACACACACACACATATATATATATATATATATATATATATTAAAACGACTGAGTAGGTACTGTGGTTAATTTTTCTTATGATCGTTTATTTTTTTTCTTTTCTGGACATTAATTTTGTAGAAATTGTTTGAATATTCTGTATACCCGAGCACTTTCGGCTATTTTTTTAGCCATTTTCAAGGATGATTTAATTTTTACTTTTAACTGAATATATGCATTGTGATAGGAATGTTTTATTTTCCAAGCACAGTCAACACATTGTAGCCGTATTCATTCATAGTTGATATTATTGAGTATTGGATTTTTTTTATTAATAATACTTACATTATTTTTAGCTTTTTTTTTTTTTTTTTACATGTATATGAGTCTATTATATTATATTCCCATGTAAAAAACATGTCTAAAAATAATGGAAGCATTATTCTCGGAATTACTCTTCTTGTTTATTTTGTAGAGAGCAACATTTACTTGAATTTTTCGATGCGTACGGAAATTCGCGCCAGACTACGAAGTGGAGATGCGTGCATGAACATTCATTGCAGGTTTCTATCGTGGCCCCGACCTCACCGAAACCGATACGTCAGCGTTTGGGTCAGAAGTCAAAGCGGAATTGAGCCACGGACAAGTTCACCAGATGGCGGAAATCATGAGGTGAGGATTAAGTCGACACGTGGTAAAGAGATGAGTGTCAGAAGGAAGACAGGTGGCGGGGTTGAGTAAGAACATGACAACAAATAATACGTTACCTACCTATAATCAATATAACATAAACTTATATAAAGAAAGGTCAATATATATATATATATATATATATATATATATAAAGAGAGAGAAAGAGAGAGTAAGAGAGAGAGGTTCTATATAATACGGCTATGAATTTTAAATCGTTATATACATTTTCATTAAATCAGATTTAAAGTTGATAAAATTTATCTAGAAATTGCAATTTGAAATATGATTTATTAATTAGTACTTATTAGTAATTGTTAGTACTTTTAGTACTTGGCTTACGGCCATTTCTCGTCGAAACACCGGTTCTCGTACGATCACTTATGATAAGTAACATAGAGCCTGGTCTGTACCTAGATGGGTAACTGTTTGGGAATATCAGGTGCTGTAAGCATGGATGTGCGGGTGGTGTAATAGGTAGTGGCTCGGAAATGTTAATCAGAGAGCGGAGTTCTCTTCAGTTGTCTCCGTTATATTCACTTACGTACAAATACACTTGGGAAAGGTTTGAATTCACGTCTTCTCCCCCAGCTATGGGTTAATGAGTAAGACTTGTATTACTAAACCATTATCTCAAAAAAAATTCTTACAATCTAAATATAATTTCTGGCTTTAAATAACGTGCAAATGGTTGATGTCGTAGAAAACGAATCAATCAAAACCATGATCATTTCCCAAGTTGTATATTATAAGTTTTGCATACATACATATATAGATACGGTTTTGATAAGTTTTTGAGTTTTCCTTCTTCTAGACAGGTTGCAAAACAAGATTAAGGAGTTCAGTCTGTCCTTAGAAGTTTTCTTTTTCGAATAGTGAGAATGTTGAGAAATTGTCCATAATTTTGATTTTCTGACTGCAAATAATATAGTCATTATCAAGAGGCGGGTGTACTTTTCCATGGTAACGAGGATAAATATATTTGTTTTTTTTTGCTAGTGTGTGGTATGATAAGTAGTTTTATAGCATTAATTTTCTTTGTAGTGGAATTTTTTAGTTTCCGAACACGGTCAAAAGATGCTGGCCATGTTCGGACGCAGTGTTGTTATGTTATGATTTTAGATTTTTATTAGATGTATTTCTATCTTCACACATTTATTACAACTATACCCACAAGCAACCCGTCCACACACATACGCATACAGAGAGAGAGAGAGAGAGAGAGAAAGAGAGAGAAAGAGAGAGAGAGAGAAAGAGAGAGAGAGGAGACCCGGTGGAGTAATGGATAGCGGCTCTATTTGAGGAATGGGAGAGGCAAAATTCGAGTTGCAGTCGAATCCGTCACATTCACTTACGTGCTAATACCCATGCGAAAGGTATGAATCCTCTTCTTCTTCCAGTTATGGGTAAATAGAAAGACAGACTGTTATGCCTGGTTTAGGAGAAGGACAAATCTAAATTCAATACCTGAGGAGGGTCGGTTGGGTGCACTAGATCTCTGTATCCAGCTCTTCAAAAAGTATGGTTGGTTCTGCACAAAGCCTTCACCACTAAATCAAATCATATATGCTGGTGTCTGGCTAGGAACTGAGTGAGCCACTGAATACGACGGGAGAGTCCATACACACGCACGCGCGCGCGCGCACACACACACACACACGCACTAATATATACATATATATATATATATATATAGTGCAATCCGCGCATTTATAGACGGACATATAACACATAAGCAAAATAATATTAACATTAGACAAATTTTAGTCAATAATGCAATCCAAAGAAAGACTCGAGATTCTGCATGCTGTTCTAGTAAAAAACAAGGGACGAACATTAAACTTCCTTTCGCAAGATCGGATCGTATGTTGAAGTGTGTTTAATAAAAATATATGAACATAAAAATTCCAGTTTAACCATTCAACGGTAGAAAGAGAAAGCTAGAAGATGGAGGTCCCATCAGCAAGATGATCAAAGGAGGTCCGGGAGAGGGCACAAACGCCCTACTGATTTTTTTCCCTTTTAATTTAAATTAAATTCAAATTTGAAAAAGGGAATGACTCCCAGCGTATATTTCATTTTCATCAAAGCGGGAAGCACAAAACCCTGCACTGAAAATCTTTCCTATTGGTTTAAATTTAAAAAGGGAATGACTCCTTTCCTAAATATAGAAAGAGAAAACCAGAATATGGAGGTCACATCGGCAAGATCATTGAGTAATATTGAAATGCATCATTTTTTTCACAAATTATAAAAATGATTTAAAATCAATAATTTTCTTACAAAAACATGTGTGACACGCAACAAGTCATGGGTAATTCGGGATATATATATATATATATATATATATATATATATATATATATATATATATATATATATATATATGTGATTGGGTGGATGTGTAGGTGGGTGGATGTGTGGGTGTGATTTTTAAATAAATGTTTTAATCGGACATTATTTATTATTATTATAAAGTTATTTTTATCGAGTAGAGGTGTTTGAATTGCTGTCCATTATGTCTTATATTCATAAACAGTGACATTAACAACCACCGGCCTAGAAATAGAAATTATTTCTGAGGAATAAGTGTTTTAACCTACGGAAGTTTACTGAATAGAATAATCAAACGGAGGTTGGTAATGAACGAAAATATTTACGACAAGAACAACAAACATAAGATTTGCCAGCGGCGTGTAGAAGAGGTAGTCAACTGCTAGAAGTGAGTCAAGTGAATTCCACAATGAATCTTCAACTGTAGGATATCTACCAACCGCCTCACACGGTCAGATGTGACACAAGGTCGAATTTAATGTGGGGTATCCGAGCCAGTATGCTCGGCCAAAATGTCCCCGTAGACCACGTATAAAACGGGGTTGGGTAGCTGTTTCCCGAGATGAGACTCTGCATTCGATATAGCCTCGTCTGTGGATCCTCTCTGCCCACAGGCATAGAGTTTGACGAGCTGGAGACGAATCTTCAACTGCAGACAAACACAGTATTTACTACTGTATTTATGTGAATGGGGACATTATCGGCCGAAGGTATGCTACAATAAAAAGTTTACAAACTGTTCTTGAATTGGTGACATGATAACCTTGTTAGGAAGAAAAATGATTTTAGTACGATAAGGAAGCACTTCAACACTAACACAACTCCAAGGTTCCATAAGAATAATCATCATAAACAACACACTCTAAAAATATTTAATTGGAAAAAAAAATCGTTTAAAGAGAATGAAAAATCTTTCTGAAAAACTCTTAAAGCCAATATTCAATCTTACTTGTTTTGATAAAAGCAGGAACAAGTTTGTGGGGTTCTGACGTTATGACAAAATATAAAATACTCCTATTCCTATACAACAAGGCTTAAAATTACTACCATTTCTATAGAAGACAGCTTAGAATATAAACATAGACAGAGAGACTAAAAACGAACGCATTGAAACGGGTTAGTGAATTGTCCGATAGCGTTTTAGAAAGTAATCAAAATGGAGGACTGTTTGTACACTTTCTTAGCAATCAGGAAAGGAAAATTTTAAGAACACGGGAAAAACTGTCTGTCATATCAAATAAAATATATATTAATGTTAAATTTGATGCATGCATATATATATATATATATATATATATATATGTGTGTGTGTGTGTGTGTGTGTGTGAATGCGAAAAAACAATGCTCGGATTTTATGAAGCTGTCTGACAATTCTCAGGCGGTACAAGTGACGAGATTCTCAGTTTCATATATATATATATATATATATATATACGAGACACCATCAATAATATGTCTAATTTAGGAAAGAACATACTTATTATATTTCATTAAAATTTGAAGACGCAAAGAATAAAACTGACAGAGCCCAAAAAGCTAAAGTCTTTGATAATGGCTGGTGAAAGCCGAAATTAATCAGACATTGGTCAACTTCCGTTTAAATTTGTATTGGAAACCCGGAAAATATCCTTAACATATAACTTTGCTTTGGTTTTAACCAATCTTGAACACACACACACACACACACACACACACACACACACACACATATATATATATATATATATATATATATATATATATATATATATATATATATACACACATGTATAGTATTATTGAAAGGAAGGACGTTGATAGGAAGACCGAGTGAAACTGAATGATTGGTTCATCATCCCTTTCGAAAATGACAATAATTGCTTTCAATCTATCAACTATTCGCCGGAGAATCTAGGCTTGTTTGATTTCTAAATAGAGGTGATTTCCATGCGGAGATTTCAATTTTCCCAGGGTCAGTGAATCCGTCCGTTCGCTGGTTCTTCCGGACTAACCGGAAGCTAGAGTGCTAGGAAGAAATCGCCAATTCTCTGCATTTCCGCAGGCTATGATCGGTTATGTTTCCTGTTGTTTCGATTCCCTGTCGGCAAGGGTTTGCATCGCATCGAAACCCGATTCTATTTCACTCTCGCTTCTTTACTGGCTGCATCACAATTGTCATTTGTATAGAAC
Source organism: Acanthosepion pharaonis (assembly GCA_903632075.3). Lineage (NCBI taxonomy): Eukaryota > Metazoa > Mollusca > Cephalopoda > Sepiida > Sepiidae > Acanthosepion > Acanthosepion pharaonis. Next base: position 2,253,780 of record CAHIKZ030003327.1, on the reverse strand, counting down.
AGCCGGCCAAAGAGAGGAGGGAATAAATCAGACATTCCTAATTATGCTATTGTTTGAGAAAGTTTCTAAATAGCTTCATAAAACGAAATATGTTACTTTATTGATTTTGTTGATTTACAAAATCTCCCCAAGCTATGGATTAAACATCAAAGTAGATTGGCCTTCTAGACTATGATAGCGGATCGTATGTGAAAATTGCTATTCTGAATACAAAATCCTGGAAAAAAAAGACCGCTTGACTATCTTTCCTAATAAGTTACAGCAATTGACAGATATTTAAGCCAATAGCGTGCAGAATGGTGGCGGGTGGGGAGACGTCGGTCCCGGGCATTCATATAGGGAGGGCACCCAAAGTATGAAATAAAAATATAGTTTTTAAATTTCGAATAGTTAATTTAGATGTACAAGCGCTCTACAGTCCCACAAGTTGGTGTGAATGCGGATCCGTGTTTTGTTAAGCAAGAACCAAGTAGACGTCCAACCCTACTTGAGTTTTAGGAGCATACAAGGATTCACACCGGTTATCAACAAAACTCTGCACGTCACTGATTAAAGCGATGCTCATCGACGTCCATTCATGCCATTTATTTTGTACCTCATGGTGAGATTTCTGTAATTGAATTGTTCCCCGGGGTAGGGTGATAGGCCCCACGCCCAACTACTGTAATATGGACAACGGTCTTCTTTTCTTTAGAAGACAAAGTGTTTCCACACTAAGGAATTCCATTTATTAGAGTTTTGACATTCAGAATTTTCCTCCTTTTAGACTGTTTGAATACAGTCGGGTTTACTACTTAACCCATTGCTGGGGGGGGAGGAAGAGATAGGTTCATACTTTTCAGATGAATGTAACAAACTCGATTAAAATTCGAATCCGGCTAGCCGATTTCGAGTTCGAAGCTGTTACTAAGAGAAGAAGAAAAAAAATGAATGAATGAATGAATGAAAGAAATAGTCGATATCCGATGGAGGAAAGAGTCATACATTGAACAAATAAACACGAGGTGGGAGAAACTTCGACTTTGATATGTGTCTTTATTGACCGTTTGGAACTATGCCAACGACTCCAGCTTAACTTTTCTCCTCTTCCATCTTTTTTCATTTCGAGGCACACAGGTGCTTTTATAGTCGAAAACGAAGAAACTCGAAAGGTTGTCGCCATACATTTGTGTAACTCTTGGCATATGTATGGATGAAATTCATTTTAAGACATACATGAGGAGTTTTCGTATTCTTTTTGGACGTGGGTGATCATGGCTCTCCACTGCTTCCTTTACTTTATATATATATATATATATATATATATATATATATATATTAATTTAGATCTTGAAAATATATTTCCATTGAGCACTGTTGAGTGATAAGCTAATTCTATAAAGAACAGCCACCTGCGTTAATGCAAAGCTCTTCAGTAAAATGAATGGAGCACTTTGGCTGATTAAAATTTGTATACATTCGTAAAAACAATAGGCTAGATTCAGAAAGAGATAGTTGAAAGTTTTAGGATATGTAATAATGGATTAGGGTTCGGAGAATTTGACACGCACAGGATAGATTAAAGGCAATGGGGACAGAGTGGCAATAGCGATTAATGAGTTTGCGTGAATGGGTATCAGAACAAGGAGTGCAAATAGTTAGAAGCAAAGTTTTCAGTTACAAAAGAAAAGGAAGTTGTGTAGAATCTTGTTTGCCCATGTCATCAATGGACACTGGACATAAAAAAAAAGATATGAACGACATTCTCATCAATATCATTCTCGATCGATTCTTAAGGTTGGTCAACTCGTGCAGTGTTGCGCCCCCCCCCAAAAAAAGTTCATCATAAATAACGAAGGAAATGGCCCATTGGTTGGTAACCTTGTCTCACAGGAAGATTTTTCTGTGTAGTAAGTTGAATTCTCACAGGGTGACCTATATTCATGACCAAGGTTGGATAAACGAAGCGAAATAAATATCTATAGACGAGTGTATTATATATCTTGAGGCATATCTTCATATCACACCGTTCAATTTGTGTATATCATAATGTGTATATTTGCTTTAATGTGTTTTGCTTCGAGAGTAAAGTTTTCATTTGTATATAAGTAATTTCCTGTGCACGCGACGTTTGTGTTTATTAGAGAGAATACGTGTGTTTAAATGTCGTCGTATCGATTTCAAATGTCTTCCACGGAGTGAATAAGTGACCTAAGTGACGACAGGGAAGGTTTTCGGCGTGTTTATCTCTCTGAAAAATTTCAGTATTTCTTGGCGCGTATGGCGCAAGGCTAAGATATTGAGGCATTCTTCATATCCTACACGTATTGAAAGCTAGGTTTCTTAAAACTGCTCTGCAACGGGTGCTTTAAAATATTAATCAGAATTGGTTAAGTCTCGCCAAATGTTTCAAAATTAAGATAACCAGGATGGGTAGAACGTTTTCATTGTTTTAATAAAGCAATAAGAAAACTTCTGTCCCCAATACGTTTATATATCTATATGCGTGCGTGCGAAGGTACCTATATGGATGGGTGCAGTTTACGACTACTGCTGTGTGATGCTTAGCGAGCACATGTGGTTAACCAATTTGTTAGTGTATCTAATAAGTTCAATACTTGTTGGTTACTGAGGTAGGAGATTAGGATATATATATATATTCACCCCAAGCAAGACGATAATGTCATCAATGAGAGAAAAGAGAATTTAGAATTTTACCCATACATATATCATACCTTTGCTTTTTAAAAGCAGAATATTTCCTCTTTTTGCGAGAAAAAAGAAGCCCAGAATAAAAATAGGCCTGTGGTCTTTGCCGTAATTAACCAATCAAGTCACGGCAAAATTCAAACTCACCTAAAAAAATAAAAATAAATAAATATTATAGGTCATGACACGAAGTTGTCTGCATACAAATCCTAGACAATTTCCTTATGGGTAGATGCAATTTGTTACATTATTACGTAACATGTATATAAGTCTGGCGTTCAATTTCTCTAATAAGTAAAAGCAAAGAGATAGGGAGGTAATTTAACTCAATGCTAACCAGTCATGTACTCTTCCAGCTTATTACATTTTTTATAGTTGATAAATAAAAGGTCCCTTTAAGAAACAGGTAAATAACGGTTTGAAAAAAAAGAAGCCAGATCAAAAATACAGAACTACTTTGGCATATTAATACGCAAGCGTTTAATTAAAGTGCATCCATATACGATGTTAATAATACCAACCAATCAATGTAAGATATTAATAATACTAACACCTGTACATCTATATAAGATGCTAGTCATTTAAACTAAACATCAATACAGAACTATATGAAATCAAAGTGAATCGTACAAATTGAATAGTAAATCATATAAACTGCACCGCAGTTCATCTACTGATTCTTACTATAGGAAAAAGTATTGTCAAATTCAAAGTTTAAACATATTGGAAGTTAAAAGGTAGACTATGCCTACAATTTACAGTCTTAATACCAACTAGTATTAAAAGCATTCTTAGTACTACCAATGTAAAATTTATCAAGAGTAGGATTCTCCGTTGTAGAAATAGTACTTAGATAAACAAGAGAGGTTGTTAAACATTGGTTACGTAATGAACATCCGTTGGAATTCTTATAATTACACTGGTTAATATTATCAACAGTATTTTTATCTTGAAATGTGCATTATTATCCAATATCTTATATGACTTACTATTCTAATTGTAAGATTTATTTTGATTTAATATAGCTCTCTATTGATGTTTAGTTAGTATTATTAAAGTCTTAAATTGATTATTTGGTATTATTAATATCTTATATGAATGCTCTTTATTTAAAGATTGCATATTTTCTGTTATTCATTAATTGCTTTAAAATGTATCTTTTTTAGATTTCGGTTACAAAATTAAAGTTATCTGATATAGATTTCGAAAGGAACCATGGAAGATGCGCATTTTTAAATAGCATAACGCATCTTTATTATGATGGCTTCTCGTGGCTTAATCGTTAAGCACGCTTAACGTAGAAAAATACAGGCTGGGTTGCTGTCGACAAAGAAAAGAAAAATAAGCAATTAAAATGAAAGAAAATTAGGAATAAAAACTGCGAATGTAAAAGAAAGAAGAATTTGGAAATGAAATGAGAAAAAAGGAAGAAAAGACAAAACTGAAGAAATGAAAATGAAAGAAAGTATGAAATTTAAAGAGTAATGAATTATTTGAAAATGACCGAAAGAAGAAGAAGAAGAAGGAGATTGAAGAGGATATGAAAAAAAGGAAAAAAAATTAAAAAATAATAAATCCCTTGAAAAAAAATGAAGTAAACAAAAATGGTTAGAAAAGCTTCAATAAAATATTGCAAATTAGAAAAATAATTAAAAAAAAATGAAATGAGAAAAAGATATAAAAAGAAACGAAAAAAAAAGACCGAACGTAAAATGACAGAGAAAAAAAAGAGAGAGAGAGAGATAGAGAGAAAGAGAGAGATAGAGAGAAAGAGAGAGAGAGAGTGTGTGTGTGTGTGAGAGAGAGAGAATAGAAATATAAAAAGACAGGAAGAAGTCCATTTGTTTAAAAAAACAATGCTCGATAAAAATCAATGGAAACAAAACATTTTCGGCTTAATGCATAATTTAGACAAGTTGCGGATTTTCCTGCCACGACGATTCAATATTCATGACATGAAATCTGAAAAAGATTTCCTCTCCCCTTTATTCTTATGATGTCCATCTTGTCCTCTCATCGGCCTCAGCACAGGATGAAACTTTGTTATTATTTAGATAATTCCCAAATACAAAATTCAACATCTTTGGAACATACACAAGGGACAGCCGGTGTCGTAGTCATCCAGTCTGCATAGACCTTTTTAGAAGATATTAAATTAGCTAAGGTTAGTTTGGTATAAAATCATTGATGTGGGGGCAGCTTCCGAGGGATGTATTCTTTGCAGTCACAATGAGATCTGCAAGATATTGAAGGTAATCATCCCCGACCAGTGTAGGTGCCCAACAGCCCAACATTGTAATTGAGTAGCCATCGCCTCTTGAAATACAAAGCCAAATAGAAGTGAGAGAAATCAGCTTTGTATGAAAGTATTCATCTATTTTCCAAGTAAAAATGACCTTTTCAAGCATATAAATATAAACCTGGCTTTTATCCGGGATCGAAATTTAAACTTTGGCGCCGTAAGTCAATACGTAAGAATCTAATCCAGAAATGAAGCCAATGGGTGTTTCTTCAGTTGAGCTTAGTGTGGCCCAAGAGCAACCTCAAAAGGAAGTTGGCATAAGATATTGTCTTTGTCATACTGCAGGCTGATGAATTATCCGAAAGCATTTTATATAGCGTCAAACAACAACAACTAGTTGAGGAAAACACAACTATTTTAGCAGGGACGACCATACTAGAGACGTATTATGCTTACTTTGGTCTATAAAAGCAATAATTACATAGTAGAACAGCTCAAACTACATTGTATCTTTTAATCAGCAAGATTAAATATGTCGCGTTCCATAGCATTTGACATGCTGGCCTTCCTCAAAAGTTCAAAAGTTACGGAAACTCTGAATATTTATTTTAATTCAATTGTTTCTAACAAATCGTGTAATGCAGGTTCTGTTGAACGGACACGCTTCTAGAAGATTAATAGACCACCAAGGGGTCTACCCTCGGACCTACGTTGATTCACATCTTCATCGACGACCTTACATACAAGAGCTAGAAAGGATGGGAATTTGTGAAGCGATACGGTATATCGAATCGCCAGAAGAGCCAAACAGTTAACGTAGAATCAAACATGCTGTACTTATTAAGGGATAGGAAGTTGTGGAGAGACATAATAACCTACGTTTTCATGGAACAGAAAACACGGAAGATGATTGTTCGGCGAGGTAAATCCTATAAAACTTGATGTACTAATTAAAGGTGTTAACAGAAAAAACGACGAAGGAAGCTGCAAAAAACTCTTTCCTATTTGCAGATCAATGCGTCTGCACACAAGACTAGAAAATGATATATTTGTTGAAGAATTTCTGGTTTGAGTGTATAAATCATCCCCTCTACACGGAAGATCATACTACATCGATTTGCTGTTTTCAAAACTCAAAAGGATTTTGAAAAGGAAAAAATGTTTGAATGAGGTGATAATAACAAGCAGACAAGATTTTTTCAATTTCTAAATAACAATTGTTTAGGAAAGTTGATAAACTAGTTCTCATATTTGTTGTGCTCTGCTTTGAATATATGGAATCGCAGTTGTGTTTCATTCTTTTCTTGGTCAAGTCGAAAATCATTTAAGAATCTCTCGTGGAATTTATCTAGCACTTTAGAATTTGGAACCTTACTGTATTCTACGATTTTAAAAAAAAAAGATCCATATACAAAAGGAAAAGCCTACACAAATGACATAATAAGGAATAATCAATTCCTGCGTCAAACAAAACATTGTGTGATCTCAAATTATGTTTCAATATTATTGGAAAATATTCTCTATAACTTACAATCATTAATCTATTTTCTAAAATATCTTGAAGATTTTTCTTTCAAGTTCTGAACCTCAAATTATCGCCCATTTAGTCATGTATCTATTTTGGCAATGTCTTAGATGCTCTAATCACCTAAGAATTAATTCGCATCACAATTCACGTAGTCTTCTTTCACACAATCAATATGGCTTTCACTTTCGAGTTCTCTGGTAAGAAAAAGTCACACTTTTCCTCCTTAACTTTAAATCCGTATTCTTGTAACTTTCCGAATACGTTTATTATATGGTTCCGGTGCTCTGCCGTAGTTTTACTAGTAACCTGTATATCATCCAAATAGGCTGTTGCGTAGTCAAGGTCGCCCAGCATGGCGTCCATGACCTGCTGGAAAATTGCAGGCGCAACCTTTACTCCAAAAGCCAGCCTGTTGTATTTGTACAACTCTCTATGGGTGTTTATGCAGAGCAATTTGGAACTTTCTTCTTCCACCTCTATCTGAAGGTATGCGTCCGAGAGGTCGATTTTAGAAAAAAATTTTTCCACCATTGAGTTTATTGAAAATTTCTTCATGGCTTGGGAGAGGATAGTGGTGATCTTGCAAGGCATCGTTTAACCCTGTGGAAAAATCTGCGCATACTCGTATTTGAGTGGACTTCTTTTTTACGTAGACCGTAGGTGCTGCCCACTCGCTGAAATCTGTTTTTGACAGAATACCTGCTTGTTCGAGTCTATCTAACTCTTTGTTGATTTGATCTAGAGCAGCGAAAGGGATATTTCGTTTCTTTTTGAATACCGGTAGTGCACCGTCATTCACCTTGAACTTAGCTTTCATTTTAGTACATTTCCCAAGGCCGCCAGAAAAAACCTGGGGAAATTGCTGTTTGAGTTCTTTTTTTAGATTTACCAAATTGGACGTTGTATTTTGTATCTTGCGACAAAATGTACTCATTGGGCAATCCCAAAGATTGAATTTTTCTATCCAATCTGTTCCAAATAAGTTAACTGAAGTTTTTAATACGTAGGCTTTGAGCTTTTTGGTAACTCCATTTCGTGTTACTGTAAGTATTATGTGGCACCATGCATCCAAGCAGAGAAAGTAAGGCAAAAAATGAAAGGAAAGAAAAGAAGAAAGTTAGGAACAAGTAATGCGAGACGGATCATAGGCACACGGCTTAAGAGGCAATAAAAAAAAGGGGGTTATTTTGGATAAGTGGCAAATGCCGAAAGGAGTGTCATTACCATGCCAATGAGATTGAGTGGGTAGGGAAGTGTTATCTAAACTATTGGTACGAGAAGGCATCTTACTATCAAAATTAAAGGCCACCTGCGAGCAAGCATTGACCGATTTCCCACTTGTCCTGTGCGAATGGAATTGTGTTATCAAGAAATGTTCACCAAAGAAAGTCCACTTGAAAACGTTAGATTTTGATAATTGACAAAACACAGGTGTAGCTTGGAGCCTTAGCTGGGTATGGAAAATTAAAATCCTACACAAGTAGTCTCACTAGTTAAGCTCTTTTCGACAAAACAGACTTTTGCCCTGCGATAATAAAATTTTGTTATCAGACACATGAACCGAAGGAAAATGAATGGAATAAGAAATGTTTTTATTGTTGCCTCGGAGACGTCAGACTGGCTGAAAACTTGGAGAAAATTCCTTTCTGAGACCATGTCGGAAAAACCCAGCCGTCTGATGCATTAGCGATAAACTGCTTGACAAACGCCACGTGTTGAACAAAGAGTTGTCACATTATCCGTTCATGATAACGGCGATTTGAAAGAAAGAAAAAGAAAGAGGAGAGATCATTAATTTTTTAGTTAAACAAGGTATTTCTTTTTCCAAAACAAAGCCGCGGGTTGTTCACGCCCGACTAAGACGTCATTGGCCAAGTGGTGATCACATGACGCACGAAGGAGGAGGAAAGATACCTGACCAAGACATCATTGGCCGAGAGTGGTCACGTGACGCACGAAGAAGACTGTCGACGCCCCCATCCTGAGTATAAGTATGAGAAGCCACTACGAAGAAGTGGGGAGGGCAGTTCACGCCCTTCAGAAGCATGGTGAGAAAGTGGGAGTGAGAAAAAAGTTACCAAAAATGGAAAAGAGTGGAAAATCCCTAACCAGAAATAAAAGAGGTGGATATGTATTTAGAATTATCGAGGAACTCCCCGACGCCAACAGACCCAACCCGGTTTTTGACGGCGTCAATAAAAACGAGGCCCCAAGAGGCAGAAATCAGTTCAGCCTCGGACGGCAGAGATGAGTGCCCAGTAGTTCAGACCCTGGCGGGCAGAAGAGAGTTCGTTCGGACCCTGACGGGCAGAAGACAGTTCGTTCGGCCCTACCGAGAAATTTTGTTTACATTTGATACGCCAGAGCAGTCATGAATGTACGAGATTCATGGAAGATTGAAGTTTATAAGCAGTAAATTCGACCTTGCCTACCGAACGCTCCTTTGAGGTCGATTGGTAAGGCACGTCAGCGTAAATGACGGTTCCGTATAGGATGCAGGTTCGAATATTTTCTATGAAAATTTCTCGGACATTCAGGCCGGTAAATGTAAATGTTATTTAATACTGTTTATTATAAACAGAGCATTTACTTAAATACTTGTATCTATAAAAAAGAACGTTAAACATAAAAATGTCTTTGATAAAATAAATTGTCGGACTCTGTCCATTTCTTTTTATATATATATATATATATATATATATACACGTTTCATTAAATAATATAGACAAGTTTATTTTATGTAAAATGTTTTTTCGTAACGTCTGATAAGTTTTATAACATTATCGTTGAACGAATATATATATATATATATATATATATATTTATATATATATATATATATATATATATATATATATATATATATATATATATGCGCGTATGTGCGTCTGTTCGTGTGTGTGTATAATATATATAAGGAAAGAGAGAGAGTGTTTGTACGTGTCTTTCTTTGTGATGTGTGTATATGCCAGTATGCATGTATGTGTGAGGATTTTCTTATCAAATACCTTTTTTGTTTTATTTTTATTCTTCAGCCATGGTGTATTCGTTGCGATTTTAGCCTGGATTCGAACCCCTTCCCACAGCATTCTAGTTACACACATGTTGAGTTAAGGCGTGGGAATACAGTGACGTGTCTGTTGAACGTGTTGAAAGAAGGCCGGTTGACACGTGAAAGGAAAGCTCCATCGAGAAGAAGGGCTCCCGTATTTCTCTTTCTCTCTCCCTTTTTTTTTTAGTGGCACACCAAAACTTTGAAGGGTTTGTATCTCTAGGCGAGCTTTCTACTGACCCACTTCCAATTCTTTCTCTTTTTCTGTCTTCGTTCCTGATTACCCAGTACCCACAGGCTTCATGTATATTTTGAAAAGGGGATTTATTTAGAGCAACACTTGGAAATTGGCCTTCTCGTAATGCCTTGTCTGATTTCTCAAATTTACCTTACCCATTTGGCAAATCCTCTTGCTTAAGTTACTCCATCTTATACCGTCTTACAATCTCTAAAGCATATGTCTGTCCGTTTGCGACTCCGCCCTAACCTAACGCGTACCGAAGTACATACATCCAACTCATTGACTCCCTTTTTATATATATATATATATATATATATATATATATATATTTTCATTAAAGACAACTGACAAGGTGCTGCGATATCCGATCATTTTCGGCTATTCTTTTAGCCACTGTCAAGGGCGATTATTATTTGTTATATTTTCAACTGAATATATGGGTATTTATATATGTGTCTATAATTATAGGAATGTTTTATTTTTCAAACACGGTCAGGACATTGTGACCATGTTCATAGTTGATGTTATTGCGTGATACAACTATGTACACGGTCACATGGGGTTTGTTAAAATATTTATGTTTGATTTAGTTTATTTACTTATTTATTTGTTGGGATCAATTTATTTATTTTTATTCTTGTTTGGAAACAATTTTTTTCTCGTTACTTAAAAATCGAAAACTGAAAACGAACAAGAATAAACGAAAATAAATAAAATAAATAAAAAAAACAAAGAAATTAAATTAATCCAAACAAATAAATAAACTAAGTAATAAATAAACAAGTGAACAAAACAACGGACACACAGACATACACAGGAAAATGTTGAAAATAAGAAAATAATGAATAATAAATAAAAACGTTAACTAACAAAACTATAACTAGACATATAACTGCATTCGGATCCAGAATTATTTCCACTCAATAGCCCCGAGATTAATTGGAAACTAAACCGTTACCCCACACCAAAACAATGGTTAGTATAATACAATAGGTTACTCACAATGCCATACAATATATTACCTACAATGCATCATTGTCCTTTATATATAAATAGTTGAGCAAACACAGTGCATATGACTGTTGACTGTGTGTATTGACTTCAATGTCGACATTTATATTTACATACACTCTAGCTCTGATATTGAGCACTTTAACCCATAAATATAGGAAACCTTAAAACTACATTTTATAATTCATATATATATATATATATATATATATATATATATATAAACATATATATATATATATATAAACAAACAAACAAACAAACAAACAAACAAACAGAGAACAAACACTATCTTGAATCTGAGCGTTGGATGTGGCAAGGTAATTATTTAATTTATTTGGTCCCAACTTGTCCACAAATAAAACAACGCATTTTCCTTAGATACAATGTTGTCTATGTTTGATTTTAACTGAGGAAGCCAGAGGGAACAGATGCGCTTGACAAAACACATGGTTTATGCATTTACAATTTGTCTCATCATCTTCATATATATATATATATATATATATATATATATATATATATATATATAAAACTATATGAACTTGTGCATATCAAAACAATTTTAGGAAAATCTATGACAAAGTGGAGAATAAGATTTCGTTCTTTAGGTCTTCCTCAGACTAAAGTGATGTTTACGATAATACGATTACACATACACATGAAGGAGAGGGGTCGTTAAAATTTTAATTGAAATAATGCGTTTTGAGTATATATATATTAGTCGATTTCATTTATTTTCTTTTTTCCTTCCTGTTATAATTTTATCAATTTTATTATTAAATATTCCATATTGTACTAATAGAAGATTTGCTAAGAAATAGTGAAAGTTGTAAGAACCTGAACTTTTAAAAGTCATTAATAAACGATTCTTTCCAATCTATCTATCTATCTATCTATCTATCTATCTATCTAAGTGTTACTATTTTATTTTGCATCTTTTCTTTCGTTTTCTTTCTTTTTACCATTGTCGTTCTTTACGAGAGCCTTTTCTTCTCATTCGATCTTAAAACTATTATTATAGTCTGCTTTTTAAGAATTTCACTTAGTTTTTAAATACTTGACATATTTTCATAAGATTCCACATCTTTCACGTATTTTTTATTTTCCTTATTTATTCTTGTTTACTTCCGTTTACATTCTGTTCCTTTTCTCAAACTGTTCGCCATTCCTTTCTTACTGCCTACTTTTTAAAAGTAAATAAAATAAAATGTTTAATCGTATCTCGTTCCCTTTTGAAAAAAATAGACAAAAGCATTCCTTTCTTCATTTACACCGAGTTAACTCCTCTTTATCATCTATGCTTTTATCACAATGTGGAACTCGAAACCCTATCTTATCATCCCCAGGTGTTTGTCAACATATATATATATATACATATATATATATATATATATTGATATATATATACATGCATGTGTGTGTGTGATTATGCATTTGGGTAAAATCCCTATTTTAGACAAGTTTCATTAAAGGTGACTGACAAAATGCTGCGATTAAAATTTTTATTCAATTTTTCTTGTGTTTGCATATGTTTTCTTTTGTCGACATATAGTGTGCAAAAATTCTCATATTGTTCTCTCTCTCACCGAGCTCTTTCGCTTAATCCAGTAGCCATTATTAAAGTTGATTTTTCTTTTAACTGGAAGTGTACATTGTTATTATAACTTTCTAGTGTTGGGAATGTTTTTTCTAAACACGGTCAATATATTGTGGCCGTGTTCATAGTTGATATTATTGAATGTTGGCATTTTCTATTTTATAATTAGTGCTTCCATAAGTGCTTTTAGACTTTTTTAACTTGTGGATGACGCTATTATATTTGTATTTTCTATATGTTGCGGATGGAGCTTGGTAGCTTTCCGTGTGTATTTAAATGAGTCCTAATTGAGCTATGGTCAGCGAGATGTAACGTGAGTCTTCTTGATAGGAATGTAGTGGTATGTCTAATATAAATATTCGTGCTCGGATATATAGAATATTTGGATAATTTTACACAATTTTTATCCGGAAAAGAAAACACCTACACGAACACAAGAAAAAAAATAAAGAAAAGGATTAGTCACAGTAACTTGGAAAATACCAGGTGCCGTAAGCTTGGATGTGTGGCTGGTGTAAATGATAATGGCTCGGGATTGATAATAGGAGAGCTGAGATCCAATTCTAGTTGTATTCATTATATTCACTTACGCGCAAATGCTCTTGGGAAAGGTATGAATCCGCTTCTTCTCCCCCAGCTATGGGTCAATTAGTAAGAATTGTATCATTTAATTATCATTATCTCCTAAAAAAATTTTCTCACGTTAAATAACCGGGAAAGGATTGATAAGCTGTGGAAACCCCACACTTTATATCCACATTATAATTGTTTGTTGATAAGCCGTAGAAAAGGAATCAATCAATCAATGAAATACTGATTAGCTACACAGGCATGACTTTTAGATTTATTTACATTCCCTGGAATATAGATGTATAGAAACTACCGTGACCACAAAGTGAGGGATTAATTTATATATTGATTGTAATGTAGAATTGATCCCCCACTTTACATCCACTTATAATTTCTTGGTTGTTGATAAGCCGTAGAAAAGGAATCAATCAATCAATGAAATACTGATTAGCTACACAGGCATGTCTTTTAGATTTATTTGCATTCCCTGGAATAGAGATGCATAGAAACTACCGTGCCCACAAAGTGAGGGATTAATTTATATATTGATTGTAATATAGAATTGATTCCTTTTTTTGTATCCACATTATTATTTGTTTATCAAATTCTGCGGAGGTATGAAGCCGTTTGCATTTATGGGAAATTTAAAGACTTGTATCACTAAATCATTATTGTCTAAAAAAATGATATAAAAATGAAAATATTTTCTGGTTTTAAATAACATACAAAGGGTTGATAAGCCTTAAAATGTGAATGAATTAATCCATGAGATATTGATGATAAACTAAGATTGAAATAAAATGCAGGAAATACTGTTTTAGTATCTCGTTTTATTTACAATCAACGCGTCATGTCACTAGTCATGTAAAACATTTGGATTATAAGGTCATTTGGATCATAGGATCACTTGCATTATAAGGTCATTTGGATCATAGAGTTACTCGGATCATAGGATCATTTTGATCATAAGGTCACTTCGATCCTATATTTCAGCCATAGAAGTAGTGCTGTGTTTTGGCCATGTTTGCCTAGAGGAGCCCATTGCTTTGCAGGATGGTTTTGAATTCGGAGTTGTCATCCTTCTAGACTAATTGCCACCTCAAAACAAGAGTATCGGCTCTCTGCTGCTATTTAAACCATGGTTGAAGAACTGAATTCCTGACTTTTCTAAAGGTATTAACGAGAAAGAAAGGAGACAAAATCGAGAGGGTATTGATTCTGGCTCACCGAATAAACTTTCAGCGCCAATAGCCGTTATGTTAAACACACATACTTTAGTAAGAAAAATAATATAAAAATAAGAATATTTCGTTTGAGAACATTTCCTCAAAGAAATTTCCATCTTACATTTTTCATTTAAAATAAAAATACTCCAAGCAAGGCGCTACCTAGTTGGGAACTAATGACATCTGGAGGGTCGTTGATGATGAAGATAAGAAACAATGGAGTTCTAAGGACGGTACACTTGAAAAAACAGCTGCATTAATGTGAAATGATCTAGAAGCATGGCCGTTCATTACGATCTTCATTACACAATTTATTAAAAACGGTTTGTTTAAGTAAAATATTCGACCAGAGACACCATTAGCTTTGAACTTGTTAAGAACGCTAGCACACCAAACCTCGACAAATGCTTTCGAGATATGGAAAGCCAAAGCTGGAGCTTCACCATTCTTATATAAAGCCTCAAAGCCAAATTCAGTAATAATCATTAACACGTTGTCATTTGAACTCGAGAAGTGAAAGCCATATTGATTGTGTGAAAGAAGACTGCGTGAAGTGTGATGCGAATTAATTCTTAGGTGATTAGAGCATCTAAGACATGCCAAAATAGATACATGACTAAATGGGCGATAATTTGAGGTTCAGAACTTTCAACAGAGTTCTCAACAAACTTGAAAGAAAAATCTTCAAGATATTTTAGAAAATAGATTAATGATTGTAAGTTATAGAGAATATTTTCCAATAATATTGAAACATAATTTACATCACACAATGTTTTCTTTGATGCAGGAATTGATTATTCCTTATTATGTCATTTGTGTAGGCTTTTCCTTTTGTATATGGATCATTTTTTAAAATTGTAGAATATCAATAAGGTTCCAAATTCTAAAGTGCTAGATAAATTCCACGAGAGATTCTTAAATGATTTTCGACTTGACCAAGAAAAGAATGAAACAAAACTACGATTCCATATATTCAAAGCAGAGCACAACAAATATGAGAACTAGTTTATCAACTTTCCTAAACAATTGTTATTTAGAAATTGAAAAAATCTTGTCTGCTTGTTATTATCACCTCATTCAAACATTTCTTCCTTTTCAAAATCCTTTTGAGTTTTGAAAACAGCAAATCGATGTAGTATGATCTTCCGTGTAGAGTGGATGATTTATACACTCAAACCAGAAATTCTTCAACAAATATATCATTTTCTAGTCCTGTGTGCAGACGCATTGATCTGCAAATAGGGAAGAGCTTTTTTTGCAGTTTCCTTCGTTCTTTTCTCTGTTAACATCTTTAATTAGTACATCAAGTTTTATAGGATTTACCTCGTCGAACAATCATCTTCGATGTTTTCTGTTCCATGACAACGTATGTAATCATGACTCTCCATGACTTCCTATCCTTTGTAGCTCTTCATTAGATTTTTTCATCTTCATTCTCATTTCCTATTTTTCATTTTCGCAAGTTTTTTTTTAGGTAGGTTACTCACTGTTTCATGTTATCGCATTTACGTTCAATCTGTCAAATTTTTCAAGCCTTCTTCGCAATTATGTCTCATAGAAATGTCAATTGTTTTTTTGCGATTTTAAGTATTAAATTTCTTTTTTCTTTTATTTGGAATAAATTAATTAAATATTCAATCGGTGACATTCTCTGAATTTTTGTATAAAACGAAATTTCAGTTACCTGTAATTCTTCTCTTCATCTGTGAAGAGATTTGGCAGAGTTTACCGCCATACGAGAAAATTTGGCTGGTTTTTAATTCTATGAAAATCTTCGGAAAATGACCAGTCGGAAAAAGATATTACCAAACCATGGGTAGTACTGTTCCTACTGACTTTTGGCTTATGGATTTCTTCAACTGTGAGGAGCTTATGTTCTTCAACTGCGAGGAGATTATGTTCGGTCTATAGCCGTGTTACCCAAAATGGAGCACACGTCCTGCTAGGGGCAATTTCCTTATTCGAGAATGAGTTATTAACCGTGATATATATATATATATATATATATATATATATATATATATATATATATATATATATATATATATATATATATATATATATATATATATATATATATATATATAGACAGAGGCGAAATATATATATATATATATATATATATATATATATATATATATATATATATATATATATATATATATATATATACAAATATATATATATATATATATATATATATATACAAATACAAATAAATATATATATATATATATATATATATATATATATATATATATATATATATATATATATATATATATATATATATATATATAGACAGAGAAAATTATATATATATATATATATACACAAATATATATATATATATATATATATATATATATATATATATATATATATATACAAGAAGAATATATATATATATATATAAATATAATATATATATATATATATATATATATATATATATATATATATATATATATATATATAAATATATATATATATATATATATATATATATATATATATATATATATATATATATATATATATATATATATATATATATATATATATATATATATATATATATATATATATATATATATATATATATATATATATATATATATATATATATATATATATATATATATATATATATATATATATATATATATACAGGTTCAAAAGTTTGAGGTAATTTTAAAATTGACCCCCAAAAGTAGTTGTTTTGTACTTTAAATATAGAAATTTATTATGCATGGTTTTAAAAAAAGTGAGACATGATTTTTTGTTTGAAATTTTATTATGACAAAAAGAAAAAAAAAGCATTTTATAATTAAATTTAGCTCTCGCCAAAATAGCCTTCTTTGGTCTTAATTACTGCAGCACAATCTTTTGCCATTCGTCGCAAAAAAGTTTTTCACAGTGTAAGTTTAATAATTGGGTCTATTCTTTTTTAGTGACTCTAAGAACTCTTTTTCATTTTTTTCATTCTTCTGTCAATTCATTGTATGCTAATTCTGGGGGTGGCTTCAAACTTTTGAACTGTAGTATATATATATATTCGTGTGTGTGAATAATTTTCGTTATTTTCGGAATTTAATTAAATAAAAATAAGAATGTTGACCCCCCCTGTTCGTTAATCAATGATCATCATAGTAAATGAAATAATTACAATTTTGTATCAATGCAAACCATTTATTTGTTCAAAGCTACTTCTTATTCATTAAGACGCATTACAACTATACAGTAATTTTGTTGATAATGTAACGCATAGGACACACAGTGAGAAACACATTCTTCTTCATTTCAGATACAAATATCTTTAATTCAAATTTTTGAGCTTTGTATCCTGTGTGTCTCTTAGCAGTTATTCTCCCGTTGCTAAGACCCAGTCACCCCTCCCCCTGTTGCACATCCCTTAGCACTAGCTCGTCAGGTAAATGGCTCGCTGCCTTTCCTTATCTTTCTTGCCGTCAATATTCCACGTGAGGATTAATATTCAAAAGCCTCCATCATCATTATGTGTCCATGGAATTTCAACTTTCTTTTCCTGATTTTCAGTGTTCAATCTGCTGCCATTTTCTTCAAGATTTTATTCTTCTTTATTTACTCCGTTCATGAAATTCTCAGTATCCTTCCGTAGAGCGACATTTCTGTTGCCTCTAGCTTTTTCCTCATTGTCAAGAAATTGTTCAACATTCACTGCCATATAAGATGATATCACATGAGATCACATAACAACCCAGCATTTTGCTTTCTTTGTTTAATAACATTTTTTTTTTAAATCGGGGAAAAATGTCAATGTATTTTAATGCATTTTAAAATAAATCACTCTAAGGACTATATCTGATTCTAAAGCTTTTACAAGTGAAAAATGTTAACATTTAAATATATGAATGAATCTTTTTTTCTAAAATAACTTTTTCATTTATATTTGATATATTTGTTGTTGCTGTTCTAGTCTTTTAGTCACTACTGCTGGGGTTCAAGTCTGTGTTGATACACACGTATATAAATTGCATATTCACTTACTGACCTCCCTACCCCTCACCTTTGCACCCGCACAAGTCCCTAAAATTATACACCACAAGCATATGCGCATATAGACAGTCTCATTATAGATGTACAGCAAGGGATGTATATATGATCCAAAACTAATAAATAAATAAACTTATACAAATATTATTTTTTACCCGTTGCTTCGTTGATTGCTGCATTAAGATATTACTTTACACAAGCAAATGGAGGAGTGAATGAGTGAGCAGGAAATGCTGCCCTGGTGGGCTTCCATAGGCGAATTAAAAATCAAAGTTTCGCTGGGTGATGTTGCCCTTTTAATCAAACTTGGAGTAAGCAAATCCATCGCCTTTAGTGGTAAATGATGATTTATACTAATTGCTTTCTAAAGATTTAATTTTCATGGCAATTGTTCTGGTGATCTGCCCTCCTTGGTACCTGGAATACATGAATTAAAGTGTGCTACTAGATTGGCAGGTAGGTCCCACCGTTTCACTGCTGAACAAGCTAGATGCATTCGTCTATTCTAATAGTTTCTTTTCTCGCCTCTGTAATTCCGTTGATTCTTGATTTTCTGCCCCCTACATTATGCAAAGATATAAATGAAACATCAATCGCCATCTTCCATCTTTCTATTCTTTAATCTCCTCACTAAAGAATTTTCATTCTCTTTTAATCTCTTTTCTCTCCCAGTGACTCTCTTGAATCCTAGTGGCAACATCGCTTTGCTTGGAGTGAAACGCTAAAACAAAAAAATCATCTTCTTTCCAATAAATTCCTTAGAAGAATTACAATCCAATAAATTCTTAGGCGAGTATCCTCATCTTAATTTTTTCATCAAAAAGTTTCGAAAAAAAAATAAAGAATTGTTCATCTATCCAATATTGTTTGACAGTTTGAACATTTCAATGATTAGAATTTATTTTGTAACAGGCTGACGCGTGTTGATATCCAAACAATATATGGTATTGTTGACAAACTGTTGGGAGCCGCAAGGGATAGAGGGTAGCAGAGGACCATGATCGCCTATGTCCTGAAAGGACACGGCACATAAAAAGAAAGAGATTATCGCTAACATTTTTTGTCGAGACTTACAAATTTTACGTTTCGTTCAATTTCGCAAACAAATCGATGAAATTTGAATAAACTGATTTATTTGCAAAAATGCTCTGACAATTAATTTTTAGTTTAATAATTTCTTTAATTTAATTTAATTTTATAGAACTTCATAGTAAGTAATATTTTTTAAGAAAATTTCTTTTTTCCTTATTAACGGCGAAAAATAAATTCTTAGGATGTCTTAATCTGAGGCATTCAGTATACAACTGCCAATACGCAAAAATTTCTTTCTGTAGCCAAATTTCAACTTTTTAAGTGGATGGCTTTTGATTTTTTATAGTTCTCGCTAATGTAAGGCGAACTGTAAACTGGATTATTGTATATATAAGACTTAAGGAAAACATATGCAAAAAACAGTAATACATTTTATTAAATAAGTATTTGTCATTTTAATCATGAATTATTTTGTGTGTGTTAAATAATAAAACTTCTGTTTTCTAAAAAATGATTGAAAATTTATTGTACTGAGCTACACACCTAGTAAAACCAACTGTACATTGTACCCCCTTTCCTGTTTGCACTTCTTCTCCAAATATGGTTTCGATCGGTCAATGTATGACAACTTTAGAGGCTATGACCGGCGGGTGGGACTATCCAAAGTCACAGAATTTTATATATAGATTTTATATAATCTACAAAATATTATCCACATCCTTGTTATTTTATTTCAGCGCTTTTTGTTTTTTAGAACATCCTATATTATCAGAGGCTGTATGATGAAACTTGCATTAATCTACAACCAGAACGTACCTAGCATTTGTGGTGTCTGGTGGTGGAGGTCGTAGAATTCATCGCCTTTCTAAACAAAATTCCCGAAATTACAATTAAGGCCATTTATTTTGGTTTGGTTTTAGACGAAAATAAGAAGAGTGAAGAATATACTTAAAATCAAAAAGAGACAGATGAATTTGCGAGGACACATAATGAGGAAAGAGGGTCTGGAGAATTTGACACTCACAAGACACACTGAATCCAACAGTGAATAACAAAGCTAACGAGCATTTGTATATAGATGACAGAACAGAGACTGGAATAAACAGTCAAACGATAAGGATGAGTTAGAACAAAATGGTAGGAATTGGTAGATCCCTGAAGGATCACAACACAAAAAGAAGAATGATAAAATGGTATTACAATAAAAATATAGGCGCTATGATAAAAATCTCCTAACAATAACTGATTTATAGTGTAACCCTCAAAATAAATGTCCTGGTATTGTTTTAGCATGAATTTCAGTAAAAATTGTACAAGTGGAATAAATGCGTTTGTATACTAATTCATTGAACCAATGCAACTAAATGCCACCCATCCACAAAACTGACGTCTTAGGCGGACCCCCAATCCAGGCACGCTCTAGATTGAGCATCATTCTACATTGTTCTTAATGAATATCATTATCTTTGTTGTTTTGGAATAAAATTTTGGTTTAAATATTATTCGGTTCTCCTCGTGTTTTCTCAGGTTTTTATGACAAGTTTACTCGTGAGAATATGCTAGAAATATAATTTATTTATTTAGCCAAATACAATGTTTTTGGCATAACATCAAAGGGAAGGAGGGTCATTAATGGCTATCAGGTTCCTAGATAGTTGGATTCATGAGCTATCCATTCTAACAATTGACACAACCACCAGAAGAATTCATCACCATTCGTTTAAAACATACACCAAAATACCGGATTTTTAGAGGAAACCTAATAATGCAGCCATGATATATATATATATATATATATATATATATATATATATATATATATATGTGTGTGTGTGTGTGTGTGCGTGCGTGCGTGCACACACACATATATATATATATAGTTATCTTTTTTACAAAAATATATAAAAGGAGGTGGTAAGCACATTAAATAGAATAAAATGTTCAACTAAACAACTTAAAATAAATTAAAATTGTGTTAATAAGGTATAATCCACCCCACAAAAAAATCAGAATGCACGTTGTATTCTGCTTTTATATATATATATATATATATATATATATATATATATATATATATAAGTAATAACTAACACACTCGCTGCCATGGTTTCAGTACTTAAGGTCTCGTCAGGCGGTAGATGCTAGTTTTCTTTTTCTAACGCTTTATTGACATTTTATGTGCGCACAACAGGAAGTAGAACAGAAGGGGAGGAGTGAGGCAAGGATGGGGAAGTAGGGTGGGATGGGAAGTAAAAGAATAAATTATTTATTTTTATTCGGGTTTGTATAAACCCAAAATATACTTTTTAGTCTGTCTATACCCGACATAACCTCAGACCTTTCATTTAACAGCTTTTCTTGATCTGTATACGTTATTGCTAGTTTTTCTTCCTGTCAGAGTCTACAGACATCACTGCCATTAATGTAAGGCTTGGCTATCCGTAGTATGCTCCAGCTTACATTCGGGTATTTGTTGTTATATTTGTCCTTCAATGGCTGGTCAGTTTGTTACATTTTCTATGCCTTTCTATTCTGAACGATGACTTGTGATTATACCATCTCTTTTTCAAGTTACCTTCAGTACACCCCATATATATCTTTCTCTGACCATTTTCGTTCTTCACTTCTGCTTTGTAAAACACTCCTTCCGTTTTAAAAACACGATCCAGTGGAAACTTATTTTTTTTCTCTATAGTTACACTTTTTGTTATTCACCCTACTTTGATGCACGCTAACCTTGAAATTCTTGTCGTTTTGTAGTACCCAGTTTGCTAGTACAACTGTAATTTAGTTTGTTACTATTGAACATTTTGTGTAACACAGAACTCTTAGTCAAGTACTTATCAAGCAACTTAAAAAAAAATCCTGTCTATGTTAGATTTCACCTCTAAAATAAACGAGGGATTAAACCAATTAATGTTTTTTTTTATTCTTTAATTCCTCATTTGTTGATTCATTTGAGGTGTGAATTCCAATTCAGTTTAGTCTTTTAATCTTTTTTCGTACATTTTTTCTTCAAATATTATTTATATATTATATGCGCGGTACTTATTAGTAAGCGCTCAATATGAGAGATAGAGCTAACATATTTGGTTGGATTGATGTGAGTTTGTGACCCTGGGTTTCACGCGTTTGCGATCCTCATTATATATATATATATATATATATATATATATATACATCGTCATATATATATATATATATATATATATATATATATATATATATATATTCATCGAGTCCAGAACTAAGAATCGAACTCGGCCCGAGTTGAAGAATTTTCAACAGAATGCACAATCTTGTTAGTGGATGCACTCTGTTTGATTCCCAAAATAAGACGGAAAGGCTGTCCAGTGCTTTATGCATTCTGTTTAGGATTCTTCTAAAGTCGATAAATTACTTTAATTTGATTATTCAAATCCCTCTAAAAAATCCTATCCTTATATATATATATATATATATATATATATATATATATATATATATATATATATATATATATATATATATATATATATATATATATATATATATATATATATATATATATATATATATATATATATACTACTACTACTACTGCTGCTACTGTTGGCATGGCCGAGTGGTCCGCGTTCTGACCAGGGTCGATTTGTTAGGAAGGTGACTTTCGAAACATTCATATCTGCTCAGTTTTGTATCGTAACGTAAAAAAGTAATTTCTAAAGAAGTTATTTGAATAGACGCTCCGTTTATTTATTAAATAGTATATTTATTTACTTACGTCTACGGGCTCAAATACTGTTTAATAAATATGAGTGATGAACTGGCGCAGGCAACTGTTTCCCGAAACCGGACACCTCACAATAATATTTTCAGTTGTACGCTGTGTGTACTGCACAACAAATATTACTTAAACTTTATTTTTAATGGATACCATAGTTCAGTAGACAACACGTTTACTTATTTATGAAAAAAAAAACTACTGTGTAATAAAGAGTTTCTATTCAAATACGAATATCCACTATAATAACGTTTAAGTAATAAAATATGTCGGATTAATAAATAAAAAAATTCAAAACTTATTCAGAAATTTATACACACACACACACACACACATATACATATATATATATATATATATATATATATATATATATATATATATATATATATAAATATATATATATATATATATATTTGTATGTGTGTGTATTTTAAATATTTTTATAGACGATTTTTTCTTCAAATTATATTTTTTTACTAGCGAAATCCCCGTCTTGCGAACATTTACCTTTATAGTACGAAGAAAATGCCACTTTTATCTCAGTCGAAATCAAGGTTTGGCAAGGATCAGAGTATAGTATTTGTCCTTGGGTTGATAAACTATATTTCAACTCTCAGTTTTGTCTCGGTCTTCGGAGAGAGCGCAGTTCAATTGTGTCTCTCTCTGCGGACTGAGCGCAACTGAAAAAAATATTGAATGGTGCCCGGTCCCGGAAAAGAGCTGCCCGTGGCAGTACCTCCCTCATTAAAGTAAAGAGAGGATCGGTAGTAATACTGATGCTAGCGTAACCGATGGTTGCGATGGCTGGGTTATTTTTGGTCCTGGCCTGGGCTGGACGCCCTCTGATCATTTGTCACATCCTGCCAGAATGGGACGACATGAAATTGTATCGCTTCTCGGCATTTTGTCTAAGATCAAGCTGTAGTAGGTGTTCTTCGGTAAATAAACTACATTTCATCTTTTATTTGTGCGCGACTAAGATATTGAGAGGTACCCGGTTTTATGAAACTGCAGTATCTATCTCATTACAACAAAGAGGGAGCTACACTATTTTTGGACTTGGCCCAGGTGCACGTCCCCGTTCTCTCTACATTAAACTGACCCTGTTCCACATTCTTCCAGCGTGGAGCGGTAAGAAAACAGATCGCTTCTCGGCCTTTTGGTTGAGATTCGATCACGGCTACGCCTAGCTTGGATCGGCTCGGGTCTGGACCAGCTAGGACAAACCAAGACCAGCTATGACTAAGCTCAGACTAGCTCTGACCAGCTTGGACAAACTATGACCAGTTTAGAACAGTGGCCCGAGTGGAAACACTCCGCTTCCCCACGTTAAGCCGACCTTGTGTCACATCCTGATTCAGTGAGGGGTCAAGTAAATAATATCGCTTCTTGGCCTTGTGGCCAAGATCAAAATGTAGTATCTGTTTTTAGCAGCTTAATCAGATTCACATTTTCCACTTCTATCTTCCTTTCATTTTCCACTGAAATTTAGAAGTGTCTTTCCCCCCTTTTCCACGCAATCAAAACGCGTTATTTAAGAGGTATTGACAGGACGTAACGGTCGTGCGAACTAAAGAAGGAATGGACAATCAGAATTATAATAGGTTAATAATATATTTATAATCAAGTGACAATGAGATGTGATGGCGCAATGGAATAGCAAATAAGGATTTCAAGCGGCTAAACAAAGCATTAAAACAGGAAATGTTCTTTAGAAACGAATGAATTTCACTTCTTATGTTAGATCAAACTTCCCCTGTGGATATTTGCTTGTATTTGAAGATTGCACTTGAAGCGGCAGAGATGTGGTTTTACCAGTGAATGCTGAGAACATTATCGCCAGAATATTTGAGAAAGTTTAAAAGATAATGCAACTGAAAAGGATATTACTGTTACATGTGGGAAGAGAAAGTTCGGGGACACATAAGGACGCCCGTAGGGGATATTGGACGGGGGAGGGACGGGTAACAGCGAGTAATTTAGCTGACAAGTTTATATAAATGGATGTCATAGAAAGGCCTGGAAAGAAGGGTAAGGTGACAAATGGAGAGAACTACAACGGACAAGAAGCTATGGAGAGCTATGATTGCACATTTCCGAAGGGTAAGTAGCATATAAAAGAGAACAAAAGCATATTAGTATTATTATTTAGAAAGATTCTTTATCTAATATATATATATATATATATATATATATATATATATATATATATATATATATATATATATATATACACCATTTTCTTTCTTTTTTTTTCTTGTTTTCCTTTTTTGTGTTTTCTTTTTTTGTTGAGTCTGGTTAAAATTAAAATCTAATTATTGTTGTAAAATTTTTGTATCTGAAGAGATGGACGTCTGATCCCGTAAAATAAACAAGAGGAAAAAACGGGACTTTATCAAGGCAATTGATAAATTCCCTCAAATAATGAAACGCGTCGGCTAAGTATAGTTTTTCCTCTTGTCTCTTTTTTCATTTTATATATATATATATATATATATATATATATATATATATATATATATATATATTTATTATGGTATATTCATGAGTTAGAGTGATCGATATCAGGGATGAAGCGTATGGAAATGTCTTGATTGTGTTTAAGCATGAAACTGACCATTTATATATATATATATATATATATATATATATATATATATATATATATATATATATATATATATCGTTTACAATCAAAACAATATTTATGTGGGGGAGACATCACGTGATTTAAAAGCCCGCATCTACGAATACAAGCATAGTTTGATTTCAACTAAAACCCCGCTAATGAGAAAAAGAACGTAGTTCTTTAAGGAGAAAATACATGGAAAACTTAATAGTTGCATTATTAATAACTATAAAGATACGCCTAAAACATTACATTACATTGTCGCCTTCTGTGAAGATATTCTTAAAGAATCTAACTTATATCTTTCTAATACAAAGAAATGCATGCTTAAAGGGATTAGCCATAAATTAGAATCATATGCCACGTTGTTGCGCTGGTTGACCTCACAAAAGGGAAGACATCAGAACTCTCACTAGAGAGATACACATATACAATTACAAATACATATTGCCATCCGATGCCAACTTGGACATTCAAGAAGCTTCACACCCTTATAGAATTATCTATGGTTATAATTCACATGATACATGTTTGACCAACTTAGAACTGACCAAAAGAAAATACCAGATACAGTATTTACATTAGTTGGACTATTGTCCTCATCTTTGTCGCCATATTTGACACAACGTTTCGGCCGTTGTACGCTCTGGCCTTCTTCAGGTGGTTGGAATTTTGAACTGAAGCCTTTATTTCGATCACTGGGGTAGTCTGTTCTAGTTCCACGTGTCATGTTTGATGGATGTCAGTTATCAGTTATCTCCTGCTAATTTTCCCAATGAAAGTTCTCCACTGCCTTAACCGGGTATTGAACTCACATTCTTTGGGTCTGTCACTGGATGCAACCACCTGAAGAAGGCCGGAGCGTACAACTGCCGAAACGTTGTGACAAATATGGCGACAAAGATGAGGACAATAGTCCGACTAATGTAAATACTGTACATAATACCTCATCTCAGAAATATAGACATACTCTGAAAATACCAGATATTCACTCTTTTTCTTTGTTTTATCTCAACCATTGACGAAGCTTTATTAAAAGTGAAATATTTTAGATTGATACACATTTCCTATTTGTTCTTTTATCAACCTGTTGGATTTTGATCTATATTTAATCTGCATTTGTGGAAGTCAATGTATAATTATTATTGTTATTAACCGAATTACAAGCACCTTGATGCGTGCCACACATTTTTTGTAAGGAAATGATGACTAATTTTAAATCAATGTTATAATTAGTGGAGAAAAAGGATGCATTTCAATCTTACTCAATGAATTTGTCAATGTGACCTCCATCTTCTGGCTTTCTCCTTCTATATTTTGGATAGGATCCATTCCTTTGTTCAAATTTAAATTTAATTTAAATCAAAGGGGGAAAATCAGTGGGGGCGTGTGTGCAAAAACAGCTTGATCTGACCCCTTTGATATATATTTGATGCAAGACTCAATTGAATGAATTGATGAGCAGATTTCAACTTTGATATGATAGCGAAATTGTCGCAACAAATATCTATTGTAAGTCACTATACACTGATTGTTGAATTTTTGCTCAACTTGACGTCGTTAATTTTGATTTTGCCGATGTGAATTTTATCTTCTGGCATTTTCCTTCTATATTTTGGATAGGAGCCATTAGCTTCTTCAAATTTAAATTTAATTTAAATTAAAGGGAAAAAAATTCAGTCGGGGTGGGGTTCTGAACTCACCCCCGGGAGCCCACTTTGTTCAAAATAAAATGTATTTATCCAAGTACTGCAGGAGTCATTCACTTTTTCAAATTTAAATTTAATCTAATTCAAAGAGAGAATTTCTTTAGTGTTGGAGTGTGGGACAAAGTGTACTCCCATTGATCAAAATGGAATATACTTATCTAGGTACCCTGGTTAATGTAGTTTCAGAATATATGTGGTTATGGGGGTCTATCTCCAAAACCCTAGGAAGAGTTCGATAACAAACAGACAGACAGACACAAATTTATATATACAGATATATTAGTAGCTCTGTACTAAACACTGATCACTGTTTTATTTCCACCACCACTCAATGTACAATATAGTCGGCTAGTAGAAACTAACTGATTTCACACACACACACACACACACACATTGTTGCTATATCTAGGTAGCTGCCTGCCCAATCCTTACTTTCCTAACTTGATACAGTACGAAACGCTTACACAGACTTGTAGGTGAATAATTATTTTCCAGCGTACAACTCCCCCCACTTTGCCACAGACGAAACATCGCATACCTCTCCTTACTTTATCACTATTTCTATGAAAATAAAGCCAAAACCTGAAATACCATATACGCAGGATCAAATCCTCCCCGTTCCCTTCATATTGCATTAGTAAGAAGGAAGTTCTACTCGGGCAGCTTCATCTTCCAAGAATATGACCACTACAATCTGAACGTGGTCAAGTTCAGGGTCAACCGTTGTCTATCCTATATATCAACATCTCTATCTTTAAAGACAGGATGTGTGTGTGTAACGAATGCACGGCAGCAATTTTCGACGGACTTGCACCAAAATTTACATGCCCATGCTCCAAGTTAGCGGGAAGGCCAAGACCGACCTTGCATTTCCCAACTCCCATCGATAGTGGAAATAATCGATTTTTTCATGCTTCTACGGCAGTTTTCATGTAGTTTGCGGCCATTTTCTACTCGCCAGAGTAAGAGCCTATAGCTGGCTGCCACGAACAGGTAGGAAGATTCTATTGGCCAGCGTGAGAGCCAACAGCTGACTGACACGAATGTTAACTAGCATGCAAAAAAATCGATAGCTGCATTCGTCACAAGTGGGAAAAATTTAAACGTGCATGGCACTTTACTCCAATTGGCTCATTCGCTTGCTTAAACTCAATGTTGATTCTGATTCCGCAGAACTGGGTTGAGTGTGAAAAATTATTTGTTGTTAACATTCTTTTTTCATTCGGTTTTTCCAGTTACGAGTCCTTTTTTAAAGCTGATCGTTTTGTGTTCATTTTGTTTAGTTCTTTTTTCGTAACAGATTTAAATTTTAAGTTTAGAATTAAGGCATGTAGCAACATCATCACGGCAAAAGGCACTCCTTTAGAGGCAAGGAAGGGCAAAAATATTTTAAGTCAAGTGATAGTGATTGCTGTATGAGTCGTACGATTTTTGAATCAAGCAAGGGCAACCATGGACCATGTTGCTAGTATCTTATAAATCTTACGTCAATAAAACAACTCCATTCAGTAAATCTCTACTTTGAGAACAATAGCGTATAAAAATGTCGGATTAAAATAAGTCCATTGCTTGTTTAGAAATTGCTTTGTTTACGAAACTAAATTGCTATGGGATTTCGAGAAAAGATTATCTTAATGTGAAATTGTACGTCCTCAAAAATGGAAAATAAAGCCTCGTTCGATTGGTGTCCTACGTTTTTTCCCACAAAAATTGTCTTTCTTAAAAGCAATGTTATTTCTTATAACGGAGGATGAAAGTCAATTCCTGTCGGAGAGTACGATTTTTATTGAGTTTTCGCAAATATGCAGGCCTATAGAAGTAATGCAAGCTGTTTAAAGTAAAAACAACAATGGGATGTCTATTTCAAATACGAGTATCCACTAAATAATAACTTTTGAAATAATAAAAATATCGGATTTTAAATAAACCCATTAATTCGTTAGAAATACTCATACACACAAACACACACATACGCACATACACATATGTGTATGTGTATATGTGTGTGATAAAATATAGTTTTACGGTATGCTATATTTATGGGTTCGAGTATCAGGGATGGAACGTAAGTAAATATAAAAGTGAACATTAAAGTGAACACACAGAGGCAACAGTCTATTTCATGCATCAATTGTTAGGATCTGAAGATTGCGTTTAAGCATGAAACAGACTATTGCCTCTGGGTGCTGATTTCAACATCCACTTAATCTATCTATCTATCTATCTATCTATCTATCTATCTATCTATCTATGAGTGTAACAGTCTACAACCGTAAATTGTAAACCTGTAAACATCGTCTGGGGAAGAAAATAGCTACAATTACCTTCCCAAATCAAAACAAGTTACTAACTTAACGATCATAACTCATCCCAAAATGCAGACACAAAAACAAATTTTTACTACGTAGCTTGTAAGATACAATATTGAAAAATGCAAACATATGCATCATATACAATACAAATAATGTCACATACTTTAGACAAAGCCAACACTTTAAACTAAACAAATAGAATAACCAAGCCCCGAAAAATATATTAATAAAATAAGAAATAAACAAAAAATCAAAATAAATAACTAAACAAATTAAATAATAAACAAACATAAACACTAGTAAATGTAATAATAATAATAATAATAATAATAATAATAATAAAAATAGACAAGGAATTATTAAGTAATAATAAATAATGAGTAAAAACAATCAAAACTATACAATAATTAAAGACCATTAGGATCCACAATTATTTCTACTTAATAGCTTCTAGAATTATTTTGAAACATAACCGTTACCGCCTATCCAGTAAGAGTTAGAATAATATAACAGTATTGAAAAGCGTATATAAATAGACGAGCCATCACACATGGCCTGAAGATTACGATCAAGCATGAAGCAGATTTTAGCTGCTCGGTATTGACCTCAGTGTTCACTTTTATATTTACATACGCTCTGTCTCTCTGTACAGCGCAATTTGAACCATAAATATCAATCATTTAAATGCCATACGAGATGGACAACAGATTTTCCCGCAGCACATTACCATTTCTTTTTTTTAGATAGACTGGTTGCCAACCAAGTCTATAGGACCCAGTTTGTCCTGCTATGCAATTCATAGCTGGGTGGTTAGGGGAGATGGATTCATACCCTCCCAATGGTATTTGAGCGTAAGTGAATGTCACCAACCTGACTGGAATTCTAACTCGACTCTCATTACACATTCTCATTAAACCACAATGATAGCATACTTTAAATCAAATTTTTTATCATATATATATATATATATATATATATATATATATATATATATATATATAAAACATGCTATGCTGAGCAGATCTTAGTTACATTTTCTGGGAGAGGGTGCATTATCTAGGGTGATCAATAATCTGAACAAGGCCAGTACACTCAAACACTCGGTCATGATGACTTGCGACTTCGTGTTAGCACAGCTATCGACGGCACACAAGGGTTCCGTGTACCCAATTTCACTCCACACGACTAGGGTCAACCCGTGGTATGGCTTTCAAGCACTTTCAAAAACACTTCCAAAGGCGCCACACGCTGGGTTCACCCTCTCCAGGTGATATATATATATATATATATATATATATATATATATATATATATATATGGGGTGTGTGTGATAGAGACAAAGAGAGAGAGAGAGTGTGTGTGTGTGTGGTGTGTGATGATAGATGGAAATCGAGACAGAGAAAAATCGAGAGATAGAGGAATGTGTATATATCAATCAGTCAAGAGTCCTACGTGATACACACTTGACCAATCATAAGTCTTTCGATTCATGATTATCTAGATATTCCCTCAGTAGGCTGCCGTTTCATTATACGGTAGACTGGCTGCCAACCAAGGCTATAGGCCCCAGTTCATCCTGCTATTCAACTCATAGGTGAGTGATTTGAGATGGATTTATACCCTCCCTTAAAGGGATTTGTACGTAAGTGAATGCAACGACTCTCAGTTTTCTTATTCGGAGCTATTATTCATGAAGCCCCAACCCCCACATCACAAAGTCAATAGCGAGTGATATGAGATAGGAAAGGGGAAATAAATATTCGACGACAAATAAATATCCAGAACTAATCCTCAAGAAGGATAAAATTAGGTTTTATTAATATCTGACGAGAAATATGAATATGTCGAAACTTCTAAAAACCTCCCTTATTAAAAAGAAATAAATAAATTATCACCTCCCTTAGTAACAAAATATCTGACAGGAGAAAAAAAGTAAAAGAAGAAGAAGAAAAAAAAAAACGGCGCGTTAAGTTAAAAAAGAAAATAAGATAAAGATAAATAAATGCAGATGAACACACACATACACACACACACACACATACACAGATACACACACATACACACACATACACACACACACACATACACACACATAAACAGATACACACACATACACACACATACACACACACACAAACACGTACACATACAAATAAAAAAAAAACAGGATAGTCGAGTGAGGTTGGGTATTAGTGAAAGTGGATAGGGTGAGACGGTAGTTCGTCTGAGATTTTGGGAGTAAGGATGCGGACGGTAGGGGGCAGTGCGGTCGGGCTTGTAAGAATGTCAGTCCAGATAGAAAGCTGGTGGTGGTGGTGGTAGAGGTTGGTATGGACTGTCTGAGAAACTCTAGCTCTCTCCCACGTGCAGGCAAAGCTTCGGAGGGGGTAAGGAAAATATTGGTTCAGTGACGCGGGGTCCGAAAAAAGAGAAGCTTTCACCCATAACACAGGACAGCGTGGGAGAGAGGGTTTCCTGCAACTTGACGCAATGATGATGATGATGATGATTATGGCGAGAGATAATGCTTTAATATTTATACTACTGATTGCACTAGGGTGAGAAGTAACCGGGCCCATGACTGCTTAGAGATGATGCTCTGAACGCTAGAGGTGATTAGTGTCTCGAGCGACGGTCATAGTAGTCTAATAGAAATGATATTACGGTGGTTATATTTTACCTGCTACGGTAAATTGACATATCGGCAGGTGAATTCTTTTTTAATACTTAATTCATCTGAAGTTAGGAGCATAATGTCAACAATGGTAATTGTTCTAATCAAATAATAATGCGTTCATTTTCCAAGTGTAGCTTAGTTGTGGCACAAGGCCGGATGTATGATCCTTCCAGTGAGGATCGAATTGTCCTAGCGAGAGAAGCTTGCTAACCATTACACCACGTCGAGGTGTCCATTGTCAACTAATAATGGGATCGATCTGAACGGACTGATATATATATATATATATATATATATATATATATATATATATATATGTGTGTGTGTGTGTGTGTGTGTGTGTGTGTGTGTGTGTGTGTGTGTGTGTGTGTATATAAATATAAATAAATATATATATGTATAATTATTTATATATTATATGCGCGGTACTTATTAGAAAGCGCTCAATATCAGAGATAGAGCTAACATATTTGTTTGGATAGATGTGAGTTTGTGACCCTGGGTTTCACGCTTTAGCGATCGTCAGACAAACTGATTAATTTTTTAAAATTTTGGGTTTATGTAGATTGCGTGTATTGGTTTTATTGTGGAAGTGGTGGGGGAAACTTCGTCGTTTTGTCATCGTACTAACGCAAACATCGATGTATGCAGACACATATACATACTTGGTCGTCCGTCGGGACTCATACATATATAAACATATGTGGGCAGTTTCGAATATGACATATGTATGTATACGGGTGGTGTTGTGTCTATACATACGCATTTGTATGTTGAAATTCAAAGATTGGGAGTGTAGCGAAGATTTCTCGTGAATGTCTCGGGAATATATACATGGCATATTTTTATTTTTCCAGTGAATAAATTTCTTCGCATGTATGTATATACGTGTGGTGGAGTTTGTGTAAAATTATGATAGGTAAAAATTATTATTATTTATATTTATTTTTAAATTTTTGAAAAAAATGGGGGTTTATTTGTTATATTTAAAGCTGGTTACTTGTTTGTTTTTGATGACTGTGTATATGTAACAGGTAGAAATTTGTAATCCTTATTGGTTATTTTATATGGTGATGTTTAATATTTAATATGCTGGCTCACCCAGCAAACAAATGGAAATAAAAATGACGAATGAAAAGGAAATAAATAAATAAAGGAAAATAAAAATGACGAATGAAAAGGAAATAAATAAATAAATGGAAATAAAAATGACGAATGAGAAGGAAATAAATAAATAAATGGAAATAAAAATGACGAATGAGAAGGAAATAAATAAATAAATGGAAATAAAAATGACGAATGAGAAGGAAATAAATAAATAAATGGAAATAAAAATGACGAATGAAAAGGAAATAAATAAATAAATGGAAATAAAAATGGGGAATGTTAAGGAAAGAGAGAAAAAAGGGAAATAAAAACAACGAATGAAAAGGAAAGAAAGAAAGAAATATGCATTTCATGGAAACAAGAGAAAAGTTTACAGAGCCCGAGAAGAGAAAGAGTGAAAGAGATAAAGAAAGAAAAGCGAAATGGAGATAGAAAAAAGAAAGTGACTGTGAAAAATAAGAAAGCAATAAATAAACAAATTCGATACTGAAACACAAAAATAAAAATGAATAAAAAAAAAAAAAACTGAACACGAAAAAGGAAGTCTATCAAGACAACTTCCGGAAATTCGACCGCAACCTTTTCTGACAACCTGATCCGAGCCCACTCCAGAATTGTGCTCTGATCCAAGTCTTCGTTGGCCACTTTAAATCAAGTCTTAAATTCACACGACTCAAACGAAAAATCAAAAATTCCCAATCCTACTTGACTTGTGGGTTGTCTACAGCGGACATCACAAATAATCTGTTACGGAAGACATTAGCACAGCCAGCTTAAAACACACTTTGTAATAAACTTAATTGATTCGAGAAATATTCTGCACTATTTAACACTTTTCATAAACGTAAGCTTCGTACGACGATGCATTTTGACGGCTTGGAAGTAAGAAGAATGGATGAATTTGAAAATAAAAAAATAACAGACTTTTTAAATTGAACGGACGACACATCTTTATATTTCAAATGCGTATCTTTCCTCTCATTTTTCTTTTCCGTTAATATGACGTATATACTCGAGTAAAGGATGTGTGTTTATGATCAGTTTTTTACGTAAAAAAAATAGGGGGTCTTTTTTTCAGTTTCACTATAGTCAGATAAGGTCATACCAAAATCTTGGTGCCGAATTATACATGAAGTCATTTTTATTATTTTCCTTATTGGGATCATCTATTCTCCCCTTATTGCATGTCACATCATTTTATATATTTTTGTAAAAAATAAAAATTGTAAAATTGTGGTATTTTGGTAAATAGAGGATTGGGTGAAGAGGGATGTGTGCTTGTCGTGAATGAATAAATTGCAATGGATGAATAAGTCGCGAATCAGATTATTAAGGCTTAGGATAGTCAGTGACGAACAGATTCACTCCACATCCCATTAGGCCTTGTGCCAACATTGGATGAAATATTACAGTAAATACGCTATAAATGAAGTCGTCTTTTACACGAGTATATATGGAATATGTTTAATGCCTCGATCTGTTCGCTTTTGCCAAAAAAAAAATACAAAGTTGAATAATAGTAAAAAAGACAATATCTTCACGGAGTTGTGGTCAACGAGCTAAGAAAGAAAATATTGTACAATAAGATGACTTCTTATTGAATGCTTAGTAATTGTGGCTATAACTCTGAAAAGTAGGTGGTTAGTATAGAGTGCATAATTTATAAATTTTATATTCGGAATATTGCCTCATCTTTGTTGCTGTTATCACAACGTTTCGGCGTTGTGCTCTCCGGCCTTCCTTAGGTGTATATCGATCTGGGTAATCTATAAGGAATTCTGAACTAAAGCTTTGATTAATCCACGGGGCTAGACTGTTTTCGTTCCACTGTTCATGTCAACAAAGACGAGGACAATACCCCGAATATATATAGTGTAAATAATAACTCCTAATCCCAGAAATTCAGTGATAACAACAACAAAGATGAGGACAATAGTCCGAATGTAAATAATGTAAATAATGATAACTCCTCATCCCAAAAATTCAGACAGATATTATCTGAAGCATATCTAAATATTCTCATAGGTCATTGTTTGGGAATGAGTTAAATTAAGAAGTAACCGTTGATCAATATACTCCTTTTTTTTTTAAAAATTTTTTTTAATCCTTTCATCCCAAGAAAGGCGGTAAAGCTACTTCGGTGTAAAGCGTTGCTGAGAATTAAAGTGAATGGAACTGAGAAAACGGTACTGAAGAAAACAGATAAGTCGAATTCTAAAAGACAGACTGACGTTGTATTTAAGTTTTTGAAGATTGGGGTTATCAAGAGAGTAGGTCGATGGGATAGACTTCAGAAGTCAGAAAGTACGAAACAATGTTCTGGTACCTTTTGTAATTTCTATAGTAAAATGATAGAACCTAATTACCAATCTAGTACTGCGCTGAAATGCATAATGTCGAGGTACCAAACAAGCGCATTCAAAACAATTGACATGATCATTTTTTTATTGAAAAGACACAGGAAGCTACGTAAAGTCGGTCAGTTGGATCATTTTGTTTAGCGGCATATCAACATCTCAATGGGTTATTTAATGCCGAAATCTAAATATTTTGTACGTAAGTTTATGCTTTCAACTACAGATATTTTGTACGTAATTTCATAATTTCAAACTAAAGGTATGTTTTTTTAATATATACTTTGTAGATCCTAATATTTATTGTTGGTAATGGTACTATAAAAATGTATTTTTACACTTTTTTTTAGTGTTGCATTGATTGTCATTTTGCCATAAAATTGTATTGATGGTCATTTTATTATAAAAATAAGCTGTTGAATTTTTGGATGGGGTTCACTATTTGCTCAAAGTTGGGACCCTGACAGGTGCTACCATCCCAGGTCAGAGTGAACCTCGGAACAACAGCACTTAAGAGGTGGTTCAATGCAGCTCAATATCTTGAATCTCTCGATCGTATGCCTTGCTGCCGGATGTGGTTTATCGTCATACCCAGCATGCGTTATGGCGTTAGGAAATTGATTAAAGACAAGATACCGGTAATACTAGGAGTAAATTCGCCTATCATCTTGGTTCACACTCATTCCCGGTGTTTTTGAACACAGAAAATGACTTATCCATTGTTTCCCGTTTAGGGCTGGGTTTGTAGTTTCTTCTAAAGCCTTTTTTTTTTATTTCCGGTACCCCCCCTTACTGGTGCATGGGTGGCATTATCTCTTTGCTTGGAGTCGTACCTCTTATTCCGTAATCTTCTGCTTCGAGTGGCTCTTGGGCCTTGTACAGGATGAACATCATTGTAAAAGACATTCTCTTTTGGATTTTGTCCAGAATCTCAAGATAATTAAATACTAATGCCTGTATCAATTGAATTTATTTACGGATAAAAGTCAAGAAACTTCTTATGTCAGTCAATGTTATTTCATTTATCGTCACTTCTGTCATGGGTTCGAATTTCAAAATGATCAATTTGTCAAGGTGGAGACATTTTTATCCAGACCGCTGGCAAAGTCGGAAAGTCATTGAAAACAATAGCACAGGTTGACCTTAGGTTGGCGAATGAAATTCGATAGACGTATCTGTTCAAACCCCGTCTATGGCTGTAATCAATAAATGACCGAATGTTTGGGCGAACTGGTCTTGTTTAACTACAGATTACGTCAGATTACGCGCTCAATACCAGAAACTATCACAAAGGTCCGCTCTGTAGAGTCACAGTATAAAGCATAAGTTGGCTCTGTGGTTGTTGAAGAAATATAAATATACCTGAGCAGGCGTCTGCAACAGGGATTAGTTAACTAGCCTCGAAGAAAAGTATACTTAGAAACGGGAGGCAATTATAACACCGAATGTCATTTGCTCGAAAACTGGCTTCATCGAAAACGTCAAATCGAGTCGTCGTCACATTGTCAATTGATTCATTTCACGTACAAATCAAGTTATGGAATTAAAGTGTAATAATTGCGAATCTCAATAGTGCTTCTTTAAGGAACAAGTATCATTTAAATATTTTGTTTCTTATTTACAATCATGAATACCTTTTTGTCCATAAAACTAAAGTTTTCATTCAATAAATTTACTTCGTATTTTGGTTTTATTCTATATTTCAACACGTGTCACAATGACGGAAAACAAACCGTTTAAACATTATATATATATATATATATATATATATATATATATATATATATATATATATATATATATAAAGTAACTCCTATTTTATGTATGAGTGGCCAACCAAGAGTTCATTTATGTAATAATAAATATAAATAAGATACATATAAACATTTTCAATTGATTTGCATATATATATATATATATATATATATATATATATATATATATATATATATATATATATATATGATATATGTTTTCTCCCGTTGAGTTCGACGTATGATGTTCCGGCGATCACAAACTAATTATCTGCATGCCTATGACGGACATGACTTTTGAGACCGGCTCGAGAATTGCACAAAAGTCCACAAGCAGTACAAGAGAATGTATTGTATCCAAGTGCAGCAGGAACACTATTAGATGTCTTATTTTGCTTTCTCGTTTCATGTAGTCGACTGATGGTTACTTCTCAGTGCAGCTATATCAATGTTGTAATTCTTTAGCTCCAATGCAACCAGAGCTGTTTTTCTTTCTGGTGCTGAGTTGTTGTCCTGGAGAGTTCATACATTTGAAGAGCCAAGATGAAGTTGATGTTGTTTCGTAGAGTTTTTCACAGTAGCCGGATATGTGTGGAACTAATTCGATCTAGTTGTTAGAAAACCAGCACAATGATTTGTTTCAAGTGGTGAAGGCCTGTTTCGGACCATTCACACTTTTTGGATCTGTCGATAAAAAAATCACGAGCGAGTTTTTAACCTTTCCGGATCACAGTCAATATCAGCTAGTACACGCCTCTCAGCAGAGACATGCAATATAATGACCGTGTTAGTCTGTCATGAGATTTCCTTTCCATCTGAAGTCTTTTTATCGTGAAACCAACACTAAGAGAATTGCTAAGCAACGCGCAGAGAGACTCCTTTCACCCTCATCAAGGGCAGCTAGCCTGCGCCAGTTTTCAACCTGGTACTTTACATAGCTCCACCGGATATATATATATATATATATATATATATATATATATATATATATATTACACTGCATGTCGGAGTAAGCAGATCGTCATCATTGTGCCAATATATTGCGACACTTTTAAAATAGTAATAATAACGTATAAAATTATTATTAATTAAATGAGAATATTTTATTATTATTATTATTACAACTATAATAATGATAATAATAATAATTGTTATTATTATTATTATTATTATTGCTGTTGTTGTTTTTAAAAGATTTAAAATATAAATAATAATACAAAGTTGACAAAGAAAACAAAATAACGTTATAACTGGGATCGCTTTTTCAACAAAATTGAAATTACGTTACTTTGCAATTAATAAATAAGAAGCAAAATATATTATGAAATGGATTAATCCAGACAATTATTTACTATAGTTTCAGTTTATACATTTTCCGACCTGCATGTTTGAGAAATTTCGAATATGCGCTTCTCCGACAGGAATCGAACCTGTAACCTTTATGGGGAACTGTCATTTGTCACATACGCACGCACACACACGCAAGCACACGCACACACATGTATATATGTGTAGAGAACTGAGAGTGCTAAAAAAGAAGAAATAAATAATCTTCAAACACAGTTCTACAAATCTTAAATACATTTTATTATTGATATATGTTTTCTTTCAAGTTGAAAGAAACGAATTACAAAGATCCTCGGTAAATAAATTGCGGAAAAATATTTTGTTTTTGTTCTTTACAAAAGCACAAAATAAATTTCTTTAGTGTGATAGAAGAAACAGAATGTGTCTACATAAGGAGAGTGTCACATATTTACGTTGTTTTATGAACGTGTGTAATTTTCCTTCAGTCAGCGATCAGGATCTGTGTTAAGACTACTATATGACTACTTATTATTTGCATAACTGCGTTCTTCTGTTTCAAGTGTGCTTAATTTACTTTAAAATTGCGAGGCTATTATAAGAAGATTATGCGATAACGTATATGAAAAGTTAAATAATAAATAGACGAACGGTGTGAAAATTCAGCCGTGTACTAAACAACAACCCTGGCCAGAGGTTTACGGAAAACCTGAAAATTGAGTACTAACATCGTGAATTTACGCGATCGTATTTATAACTGAATATAGACTCCAGGAAACTAGTTAGATTTACTAATCTCAGAAGTTTATTGGTTAATGAATATTTTTCCCAATTTTAAAATATCTATTGTTAGAACGGACAATATTGTTGATCTTT
This sequence comes from Acanthosepion pharaonis, assembly GCA_903632075.3. NCBI lineage: Eukaryota > Metazoa > Mollusca > Cephalopoda > Sepiida > Sepiidae > Acanthosepion > Acanthosepion pharaonis. The sequence continues at coordinate 2,214,066 of CAHIKZ030003327.1, read as the reverse complement.
TTCTGGAATGATTTCAGAAATTTCATAGCAGACAACCAACATAGTTGTCTGAAATGTTAAAGGTCTAAGAGCGTTTAAGATAACGTCGCTGATTAATTCCTAAATGCGAATATGGAAATTCAAATCTGGAGCCTGTTTTGCACCAAAATAAGTTGAGTGAAATTGTTAGATTCTTGAATTTTTCTACAATTTTTAAGGGGCTTCCACATATATATTCTAACAAATTTCCTTGAATTCCACTGACAAAATCAGTTTAATGAATATTTTATTGTTTATTTTTTTAATTTCAAATTAAGATTCTGTATTTCGAGATCAAAATTAGAAAAAGAACTGTCCAAAGTTAATGTTTTCTTTTTCTTTATTGAAGTAATTTCGATTACTTCGGTCATTATCAAGAATTGGGTGTTGTCAGTGGGGTAAATAAAAATTTTGTTGACGAAGATCTGGCGCTTTTAGATCGCTGGAATTTGAACTTGAATCAATTCAAAATGATTCTATTTTCAACGGTTAAACGGAAAAGTATGTAACAAATATTCATCCGTGGTGTTATCATTATACGCGCATTGAATTATATCGGACGCATATTAGATATTTTAGGTACTATTGATTGTGATCTTTTTCTCACTTTGTGTACGCACTTATCAATCAGAGCGCAGTTTGAATCTTGACATTTGTAAATTAGAAAGTCCGGGATCAATTTGCCTCTGTATTTATTTTATGAAGAGCATCTAAAATGATAAAATCAATATTTTGCGATTCTGACAAATGCTTTGGTTTTTTTAAAGGTCTAATGAATGGTAATCTACAAAATGTATTTTATTTTAAAGACTGGAATTGGACCCTAAATTCCACGTCCAATTTCTAAACCATTTAAAAACGATTTTTGAACCTTCAAGAAGGTGATTAACCAGAGATCACCTAATCCTTGAGATAATCCCGCAAGCGCTTAAAATTAGTTTTATTTCACACCGGTTGATACATAAATATAACCACAGGCGTCGTCTTATTTACATTTTCTCTTATAAAAGAATTCGAATCTGAAATTTGCACGATTATCTTTCGAACAAAGCTTTGCTCATGCGCACAAGTTGATGGTATGAAAACGCGGGAAGCTCAAGAAAAGTAAAGCTTTGTTCTCGAGCATACGATAAGATGGAAAGGCAAGTAAGAAATAATAAAAAAAAAATTAAAAGAGATATGATGTCTGACAAGTCATAAGGGATGGACAAAAAGAAGGTCGAAGAGAGGTAGTCAGAGATAATCGCGCACCCCCGTCCCTTGCGGGTGGATTTCTGGCCCAGTTCTTTTCATAACTACAATCCCTGTCGCCATTGGCTAACGTGACCGCGACCGCTTGTAATCGCAACACACGTTAGTCGCAGGTGGCCAGCGTAGTCTGCTAATTGGCGCCATTTTGATGAACTGTCCATTGCAACGAACTGTGCATGCGCGGCCGGAGCCAAAGTTGGCGGCCGTCGAGGACGAGTGAAACATTCACAAAGCAAAAAGGAACGGGGTGGGAAGAGAGAAATAAAAGACTGGGAACAAGGCGTCCGTTTTCGGCATTGATAACTGACTAGCAGGGGTCATTTTTAAGGCCATTTTGCTGTTTGTATTTCTTCGGCATCGTCGACTCGTATTTTTTCTGCTTCTTGTACACCATTTTGTTTTGTAGATATTTCTACCACATGGGTATCACAGAGCTTATGGCTACTGGACTGACCGCTGGGGAAAATGGATGTTTTGTTCTCCTCTGAAATTTGTCTTTTTTCTTGTTTTTTTTAAGAAAACTCATGGTTTCATTTTGTGGATAATCGAAGCAATGCTAATCGCTTTCAAACATTTTCTTGTTTAACCCAATATACGAATAAATTGTTTCTCTTTATATTATATTCACTAGTTATCCACCATTATTATGATAACATTAAAATAATTTTAAAACAAAAGTTTTTTTTTCTCTGCTGTACATTTTTGAAGGAAATATATTATGCGCAATAAAAAAAAAGTCGACATTAAATAACCCATTGATGTTGATATGCCGTAAAACAAACCAAAACAAATATTTGTAATTTCAAGCTCTTCCATAAGCTTTTGTTTGTTAAAGTCGAGCTATGTCGTTTTGAAATATATGGCGTAAAGTAAATATTCACTTGTTCTAACATGACATAAACATTTCACAATTTTATGACAGATCTACAAATTATGATGTGCATTGTGACGTAAAGAATAACGGCTGGGAATGAGAAATCAGAGGACCGAGTTCGAATTCCAGTTGAGTTCTTTACATTTACTTACGTGCTAATAACCTTGCGAAACATATGAATCCATCTTTTAGCAGGACAGGCTGGCAACCAGTCTACCACAGAAAGAAACAGCAGCCATCTGCGGGAAAATCTTCTACTTAGTCAGCCATGAATCAAAAGAGACATAATCACTTGTGTATGGTTTATAGCAAAAATACCAGTAATATATTTTTATATGAAAAAAGTTACCAACAATAAATATTTATAGGATAATAGCCAACAATACACTGTAGCTGAAGTTGAAAGTATACAATTGTATTTGAAACGGTTGTGTGTCAGATCCTGGGTCTCTGCAAGTGGTTTCTTGGATTCATCAAGTGGCGTTTCTTGGAATTTTTAACCAGGCGAAACTCATCCCTTTCCATGACAGAGCAGAGGCGATGTTCTCCAACTAGGTGGGTTGCCTTGCTCGCCTAGCACGTGACCGTTGTAGTTCCTCTGAGGAATCCTCCCGCCCTTGCTGGTGACCTGCGTTGAGGAGGTTTTTCGTCCTGTGGTGCGTGTTAACACCACACCACTTCACACAAGTTTAGCTCGCCAGCTGAAATTGTATACCGGAGTATGGCAACTTGGAGCCATCTCGTGAGAAATTTATATGGTTGGGAGCCAGCGACGTCCATCCACCCATAGGTGAAACGTACCAGACATCAAAGGTACCACCTTTATATCCAGCGACCCCTGCGCATATATTCGTATTTCAATTCAATGAACGATTCCCCACTTGTAGTTTCAGTCTTTGGAATCAGAATATATTAATTTTCATTCATGAACTGATATATTTGATAATGATTTTAATATTGCTTCTCTTGGTTAACAGGTATTTATATCGAAATATTGTTATTTCTGTAACTTTAACTTACCACATTGAAGTTAAGCGACGTCGAATCTGGTCAGTAGTTAGGTGGGTGACCGTTTGGAAATACCGGGTGCTGTAAGCTTGGATGCGCGCGAGGTGTAATGGATAATGGCTGGGAATTTTTAATCGGAGAGCCGAGTTCAAATTCTCGTTGAGTTTTTTTTATATTCACTTACACGTAAATGCTCTTAGGGAAAGTTATGAATCCATAACTCATACTCACAGCTATGGGTTAATTAGTAAAACTTTTATCACTAAATCATTATTATCTCCAAAAAATAAAATAAAAATTTGCTTACATAATACCTCCTAACCAAGAGAAGCAATATAACATACTATTTAGATCTCAGCATTAAATAACTCATAGAGATGTTGATATGCAGCTAAACAGACAACCAAACAACTAACATAACTTACCTTATTTAACCATGCGTTAATTAGATCGAGTGTATTATTATCGCAAAATGTTTAAAGTACTTCAATTCCTAGTTGGCAATTTGTTTCTTTTGCTCCCCCCTCCAACTACTCTCCTGGTCAGTGGGTAGCACACGGTGTGGCCCATTTGTAGCTGAAGTTGTTGTGTAAACCAGACGATAGGAGACAATCCATTTTCGGCAATCCTAGATGACAAACGCCGGATTAACCCTAAGTAGCTTCCTTTACATTTGACGGGATGCGTAGGAACGAGGCTCTCAGATACTTAATTCTACTAACATTTCATTCATTGTTATTATTTTAATGTCGCTTATGTCATGAATATTAAATGAAAAGAATAGCTTGAAATTGATATTGCATTCATTATAAAATGCAAGATTTTGTTCTAAGCACGATAAGCACATACGAAATCTGAAGCAATTGTGTGAATACATGTAAGTAATGTAGAGTCCTTTTTATCAGGCTAGGCGTCGTTGCTGTTTTCTGTAGTAAATAATTTTTACTAGTTGCAGAGCCTAGCCTCTCGCACAAATCATCCTGTTGTTATTATTATTATTATTATTATTATTGTTATATTTCCTTTGATTTCTGGTGTGTACTCATTTCTTTCCGGGTCCCGACCAGAGACCTAAAGTCAGAAATGACATCATGACATTTTTCATTGAGAAATTTTGAAAAAAATAAATAAATAAACATATTTTACATAGATAAAGCCCTTCGTAAGATGTAGGTTGTACTCGTGAGAACAATATTTCTTTAAGACATGGGCTACCCGGAATTCCTTCAATGTGCCAATTGGAATCTTTTCCAATCATTCCGAGGGCTCCAACTACAACAGGAATTGTTGATGCTCTCATCTGCCACATTTTTGAGATTTCGATTTCAAGGCCCTGATAGCTTTATTATTATTATTATTATTATTATTATTATTATTATTATTATTATTATTATTATTATTATCTAATTCAAAGTAAGATTTCACTATTCAGTATTCGATCAGAGCCAAAACGTTTAAGAATAAATATTCATACTTTTTTTTTATTTTTCTAACCTTACAAGCCTATCGCTGGTGCCGGTGGTGGAAGTGTGATTGCATATGAACGAAGGTATACATTTTTTTATTAAAGCGTGTCGGTAACAAATCACCTTCAACAAAAATACATTTCTAAACAATATTATTATTATATTTTAACTGTAATGTAAGTAACTTCTTACCTTGGCTTTCTCGAGTTAATTATGAAAGTGGGTTTCCTTATTCAGCATTCGATCAAACATTTCTTCTCTCTCTCTACCCATCTACGACTGCTTAGTAAGACAATCTTTTGCCCCATGACAATTATTTGAACTATATGTTGAAAAAGATAATGTAAAATAAAAATGGGAAAATATACGTACAAATAATTCACTGGTCAGTGTAAATTTTGATCAGAAATTGTTTATGCTAAGAAAAGATGATTGCAAGCCAATATATACACTTGTACACTAAAAAAATAAACAGACATACACTCATGTAAATAAAATCAAATAAGGAATAAAAATAAAACAGGAAAATGCTTTCTTTGCCACTTAGGTTCTTTGATTAACACTTAAGGTTACCTTAGTTAAATATCCATAGCCGACTCATACACGAGAATACACGACATTTAATGTTCTTCATCAGATATTACATGTCAGAATTCAGATTATGTTTTGAAACTAAAATAAATACAACTCTCTCTGCGTATGTGAGCATTATGTTTCTATCTATGATCGCTTTGTGCTGAGGTCGTCAATGAATGTTTGCTCTCTAAAAAGAATCTTTACCATGGCAACTGCTAATAAAGGTGATAGCATAATAAATTTATATTATCAACTCATTGCAGAAAGTGAAATGATGAATGCATGTTTAAAATATTGAAAAGAAAATCAAGTTTTCTTTCTTTCTTTCAAACAATTTCCAACGTTATTTAATTCTTAGCAACGATCATTTTAAAATTATCCTGGACAAATTGCCGGGATTCCAACCTTAAAATCTATAAATCAACTCCCCCTTGCATGGAATACTGCTGCTATATATAGCTTGGTGCCCCCGCTGTTCGCCTTAAGGTCCTCGACAAAATCCAGAAACGGATATGCAATGTGGTTGGTCCTGATCTGGCATCTCGTCTACAGTCGCTCTCTCACAGTCGTGCCGTCGCCTCTCTCTGTCTTTTCTACAAATACTTGTAACTGCCCCGACGAGCTACTTTCGTTAATTCCAAGACGGCATGAATTTAAACGTGCTACTAGGTTGGCATCACGGTCCCACCCTTTCACTGTCGAAACGATTAAATGTAGCCGTCTCTTCCACTCCAATAGCTTCATGTCTCGCACCTCCCGTCTGAACAACTCCCTTCCTACTACTAGCTTTCCTAATAGCTATAATCTCCAACTATTCAAATGTAATGTCAATCGACATCTCCAGATACCCTGACCTATTCCCTGTCCTTCTCTTCATCCTTTCCTACATGACTCCTCTTTACTCTCGCTCTCACTCTGTAACCCCTTGCTTGCTAGTGGCATCCCGCCTTGCTTGGGGTGAAATGCTTAAAAAAAATGTTTTCCCCAAAATTCGCTCAAAACCTTTCCCAGGTCTGACATGCGAAGTTGAGGTATCTGGTAGGTGAACGTTTATCCACATATCACACACTGTAAGTATTTGTACTTAGGCTAACTCCATAATGCTGTAATATTTGTTCAAATAGAATAATCATCATCATTTTTCTTCTTCTTCTTCTTCTTCTTCTTATTATTATTATTATTATTATTATTATTATTATCACGAGTACTTTAAAACTGACCATATTATTCTTCGTTGAGATGACGCGCCTTTTATATCAGTGGATTCTATATTCTTTCAAATACAGAAAAGTACAAAGTCAAACATTTTTAAGCAACAATCAAGTATTCACTCATATACGAATATATACCGTATTTCCGAATCTTGATTTATCATAGAGACATCTGATAAACAAAAGTAAAAATCGATCTTTTTGCTTTAAATGATCTACAGCCATTCTCATTTTTATTCAGAAATAGGTTTTTTATTTGACCCAATTAAAATTATGCTGCAACGCAATCTTTTAAAAGAAGATTGTCTATCAAAATTTCTCCTATATTTTCAACACATTTTATTGATATTTCTCAAAATCGAATTGCGTAACTGAAATTAATGGCTCTCAAGCGAAAATTCTCTCAAGAAAATTCAAATAGAAAATTGACTTATATGACCCCTGGAAGCAAAACATCCCGGTCAAAAAGTTTCTTCTTCTCTTTTCCTGATCTCATTTCAAGTCTCTGACACTTAAATGAGATTTTAAAACCAATGATATTCTAACATGGTCGCCATTAATGAAAAATGTGCGGGAAAATCGTTACTTTTCCTTTATTTATTTAATGACTAGGGTTAAACATAATAATTCTCAAATGGAGAGAAAAATATAGTGAGGTTAAATGAAATGAAGCAATAAAACCTAAAAAATAATAATGTAAAAAAAAAGCGATAAATTAAGGAGAGACAGATAAAAAAACTGAAGATAGTTCAATTTGCCCATATGAGGGTAATATTTTGAATCTATTTTTTTATCTAATAAGATATGGGGTAATGGAAAAAGCGTAGCGTAATTAGGGTTTACCGGAGAAACAGGGTTGGAATAAGTGGGAGTGAAAAGGAAGAATGGACAACAAATTGCGAGGTTTGAGTATAGAGTGAAAGTCGAAAAGATTTTGTGCGAGATGAAAAATGGGGAAAGAAATTGGTAGAGGCACATTGCAAAAAAGAGAGAAGAATGTACAGGATGCGTGATAGAATGAAAAGGAAGGAAAATCCTTTGCTATAGAGGAATAATAAGCAACGTTGTACTGATATATATATATATATATATATATATATATATATATATATATCCGATGAGAACGAAAGTAATATATAAATTCTTACATTCACAGCATTGATCTAAAAGAGGGCTCGATACCGATAGTAGAGCGATGACTATTTATTATAATTTTATCATATAGACAAAAACAGTTTACTCACTACAAAGATGCAACTTCGTTTCGGTGCATTTTAACTGCACCTCGACTGGTGAGAACCAAAAATAGATAACCATTTTTGGTTCTCACTCGTTGAGGTGAAATTGAAATGCACCGAAACGATGTTGCATTTTTGTCGTGAGTAAACTGTTCTTGTCTATATGATAAAATTATAATACGCACGCGCACGCGCACGCACACACACACACATACATATATATATATATATATATATATATATATATATATATATATATATATGGAGAGAGAAACGAATGAAATAATACAATAATATTATGAGAAATTAAATGGGAGGGAAAAACAAAAGTTTCGATAATTTTTTTGAGCATTTCATCACAAGCAAATCATTAAAGCTACTAAGACGTAAGATATTACTGCATGTTAGAGGTTATAAGAAGAAAAAAAACATTAAGGAGCGAGAACAATAAAAAGAAAACAGGAATTAAAAATTGAGTAGATACCGATTGACATTGCATTTGAAGATTAAAATTAACTTGTAAACAAGAATCCGAAAGTTAATTTCACATACGAGTGCGATAAAAGAAACTCTTAGTATAGAATTTACGATTAAATCTCGCCATTTCAACTGTAAAATGATCAGACCTTGCCGCTAATCTAGTACTGCGATTAATTTCATCTCGTATCAAAAAGGGAAGTTCATCAGGGCAATTAACATGGAAGTTTTTATAGAAAGGAAAGTTCTGTTACGGCGGTGATAAAGTGACTGAAGGCGAGATGCCAGGTGAGGACCAATAGTCTTGCAGATTCTTCTTTGAAGTAATAACGTATAAAAGCATTGAGGAGTACAACATATGATCTTTTACTAATCGGAAAAAAACAAAACAAAAAATACAAAACAGAAACAATTGAATGAATCAAAAATAGGTTGTTAGACTCCCTAATCTAAGATATTTTTTGGGTGTGTCCAGCTGGGCAATTTATAATATTTCTATGGAAGGGCGGCTTGTTTAACAATGTGCCCCTCCTGTACAAGTAACAGTGAAACAAATAATGACGCTTACAGTGGTACCAGTTACTGATTACTCTTCCGTCTCTAATAAATCGAGAAATGTCTAAAAGGTTGTGGGGGAGGAGTCATAAAACTTATTGCCAGTACTTATCTGGAGGCTCTTAAAATAGATTTTTATCTCTAGTAACTTTTTTAACTCATTATATATGAGCAATGACAGGGTTTTAGCGAAAATGAAAGCCAAAAGGAAACTTATGCTTAACATCAGGAAAATGCAGTTAAAATTTCCGGGATTATGTAATGAGGAAGGAGGGCTTGGAAAATCTGATACTCACAGGACAGATTGAGGGAAAGAATCGTTGGACTTGAGATAAATGGCTGTTAGAACAGGGTTTGAAGAAATACCAAAAAAGCAAAACTAATTAAGATCCACAAGGGACAGGAAAGTGTAGAAGACCATGGGCGCCTAAGTCCTAAAGGGATACGGCACAAAAAAGAAATCGAAGTGCCAGCATGAATATAGAAAAAAAAAAACCTTTAAGTTGCAGGGGTCATTATAAGTGATTATTGGTAAAAAAAAAATAAGTGATTTTTTTACGGTTTTTTATGGGTTATCAACCCTGTGTAATTATTTAAGCCGAAATATATTTCACGTTGTAAGATGATTACAGTACCCGATATTCCCCATTTAAATACAGACAGGACTTGACGATGCTTAACTTATTCGAATGAAAACCGGTGGTTTCAGTGTGATTTGAACGTAAGTATTTGGTAGTAAAAGAACTAATAATATAAAAATAAAAGCTTATATCCTTGCGAGAGGTGAAGCAGGGGAACGTATAGTGTGGTGGAGCTTCGGGGTTAAAATGAACAGTTGATTTTCTCACACCAAGAAAGCTAATGTAAGATGACAAGGATGCATAATTTACACAAAACAAGATACATTTATTTACGAAATGACACGTTTGAAGTTGTGATAGTAGCTCGTTTCAGGTAAAACAAATCAGAAGTTTTTAAAGTCTGTAGTTTTAACGAATTGTCAAGAAGAGTTAATGTTGATACAACAGATTAAATGATCTGACACAAAATAATATTCAAAAAGTTTAAAACAGAGGAAAGGGAGTTCATTGTTCACAGAAGGGATATACGATTACATATATACAAAGGTGAACGGAAATAAATATTTTGAAATACTTAACTTTTTTGGATTGGTGAGAGAAAATTCTTTGAAATGCGTGTGCTTGATTAAAAACCGATAATATAATTGGCGAGTAATTTTACACTGCCGAAAACTTCAACGCTGAACGCGATGAACAGAAACAAAACCTTTCACATGATTTCAGACTCCATTCACTTATTAATTTAATTTTCTCCTAATTTTATATCAAAACGAATTTCGTATACGCTCGATAGTTTATTTATTTCTTCTTCTTGGTTCAACGGCTAATTTCTACGAAGTCAGGGTTTTCATTGGTCCAAAACAATTTCACATAGGCTCACAAATTTATTTCCTCCTCCTTTTCAGCTCACCGATCAATTTCTGTGAAGGCGATGTTGTTCAAAAAACATTTCGCATAGGCTCACGAATTTCTTTCCGTCATTTTCCTTAGTCTTCTGAATTTGAAGGGAGTAGGTACTCACTACAAAGGTAATTTTTTTTACTCTGGGAGAATGTCGGGGTGACAGACTGGTTACTGTGTGGCTTTTCTAGGGAAAGGCATTTTATTTGAACGTGAGTATTTATTGATATAAAGGATGCAGTACTGAGATATATCGTATCAGTAGTGATGACAATATCCAGGTTTTTTCTCCATCACCCGTCTTGGCATAACAGTAACGAGACCCCGGGGGAAAAAAAGCCTAGCGATCGCATAGAGCAAAGTGTTTTTTTTCAAGGTTACAAATACGAAATGAGCCATGACTGGACTTTTCGCTGATGGACATTTGTCGAAGGATATTTTATCGAATGAAAATTTCGTCGGAAAACATTCATGGAAATGAAGCTTTATCGACAGGTTTTTTCACTGCTTTTGTTTTCTTTTGTTTTGATTTTTGAAATTATTAATTAGCTGATCGATGTTTTAATTTTGCCATTAACCTTTTTGACGAAAGTATATTTCAATGATTTTAGCGAACGGGTGTTTTGTCGAAAATAAATTTTACGTTATTTATTTTGAAATAGAAGAGGCTATGACGTCCTTAGTTTCATATTAAGATGTTGAATGTCGCAGATAGAACTGTGGTTGGGTTACCTCGAATAAATAAAACAGTGGAAGGTTGGCATCGCGTATTTCAAAAGTGTTGATATCAGCTGTCCACATCTATCATCACATGAATGCTAAATGGCGAAAGAAGCAATACTAAGGGGAGATAATACGTGATAAATCTTTCGTACTGTTTTGACAAGGAATAAGAAAAAGTAATTCACAAAATATCGGAGAAACTGCTTGATAAATAAGAAAATATGGAAAATATTATTTTTCGTTTATTGCTCTAAATTTGTAATGTTTTGTTTTTTAAATGGGACTAAATATACGATGAATTAATTATTGTTAAACAATATCAAAGATTATTTTGCTGGAGTAATTTTATAATTGGTTTTATATCAATGTAATGATTTTTCTATAGGCTATGAAAGAAAGAAATTGTTCTCCATCAAATCACACCACCCAGACAGATAGCAACTTTCGTAGCTTACTTGCAATGCCAAAAAAGGCAGCGATAAAATACCGGTTATTTCAATGTAGGACTTTATGTTTGGTGATATAAACACCAACACCCTAGCGATAACTTGTACAATAGTAGCTTGAACGTCCCACATGTTGGAAACTTCAGTTTTTCCATTTTTCAATTTCTTTGAGCATGACACTATGGCCACCAGGAAAGAGCAGGCCTCTTCTTTTTACGACGATGATATGTGGTTTGGTAACTTGAAGTACGGGGTTTGTTTAGATATTAAAACACAAGATCGTGATCAAGTTGTTTTCGATTATTATTATTATTATTATTATTATTATTATACAACATACATATTTTACATAGATAAAGCCCTTCGTAAGGTGTGGGCTGTACTCGTGAGAACATTTTTTTTGTATTACTTTAAGGCATGGGATTCCAGGAATCCCTTCAATGAGTATACTGGAATCTTTTCCAACCAATCCTAGGGCTCCAACTACAACGAGGATTGTTGATGTTCCCATGTGCCACAGTTTTGAGATTTCGATTTCAAGGTCCTTGTATTTTGATAGCTTTTTGAAGGTTTTCAAAGATACATTACAGCCTGCAGGGACTGCCATATCAATAAGGAGACATTTTTTTGTTTGTTTGTGGTCTCTAATAACTATGTCTGGATTCAATTGTCCTGTCTCTGTGTATTGTGTAGTCCCATAAAATTGTTACAGGTCCTTTTTCTGTAACCTGGTCTAGGTGGTGTTCATTATTATTATTATTATTATTATTATTATTATTATTAATACTTCGTTTTTGTAATATGTTTTTTGATACAATCCTTTTCAAATTTTTACCCGAGATATGAGGTAAACAAATATTTTCCGAGAAAGCTGTTGAGTATATTACAATGAGAATCTTTCTAATATATGGACGCTGTCCTTAACTGTAATCTTTTGTATCTCATATATATATATATATATATTTCCAGGGATTATATTAATATTATTTTAATTATTCCCAGTACTCCTATTATTACTGAAATAATAGTCATATATAAATCCTTCATTCTTCATATTTCTATTTCCAGGTTTTATATTTTGAAAGTGTGTCAAAATATGTGTTGCCATTTTGATTAGTCGAGATCGCTATTTTTTAGATCGAGCTGCTGAACAGCAAAATGTCACTTGTTCAAAAACATATGAAGCCCAATATACCTATCATGGCATTTACTGTAACAAAGTCTGATTTTTATTTGCTTTTTTTAAAGTTAATGTTTTCGATAGACCGGAAGAGCAGTTGATATATTCTAATTTGCAGCATGCCGCGTAACATTACGTTAGGGAATCTTCCGTTTAAGCTATGTTAAATATGTACTCAAATATCTGTTACACTTTATACTTTATATATATGTCGGAGGATGTATGATAAGGACGGAATTTGATAAATATCTCTGCAGACTTGATTAATATTCATCATTGAATTAGGTGCATTGGAAAGGAAGGAGAATTGCAAAACAGAAACATTCACAATCATCATGTGAGAGAACTGAGGCACATTTGAATTCAATATGGGGAAAAGTTCCTAGCCTTTTCTATTTTTGGAAACTAGAAAACGAATACGCAGAAGAAAGCTGTTAATTTTCAGTAAGAAAGGAAAATTTAGCATGCATCACACACACACACACACACACACACACACACACATATATATATATATATAATTATTTATTTAAAAATATGATTGCAACACGCTACATAAGAATTCTCATGTTTCAAAACAACAGCCGAAAATTTCAATATAATTGTTTGAATTAAATTGAATTAAAGTAAGCTCTGTTCCATCTTCAAACGAAATTTTTTTAGAATAACTTATTTTTGAAATTTACGTGTCTTAATAGCATATTATATATATATATATATATATATATATATATATATATATATATATATATATATATAAAAAACAATAAAAAATAAAAATTAAAATCTTTAGACACACTGGGTTGTAGATTAATATTCTTTCGTTTTTTTTATTATTATTCCATTTAGATTCCTCGACTAGTTTCGACCAAAATGGCCATCATCGGGAGGAGAAATATTTCTGTTTGCTGGTAGCAGTAAACTACAGAAATGAATGTCTTGCTGGAGAAAATGAACTATTGACTGTAGTTTTCATTTGTTTTTTTTTAATTTTTTATCTTTTTAACATGAATCTTTTAACATTCCTTGTGTTGGTCAAACAGTCACTTTTAAGTTGTTATTTGAGATAAGAGCTGGATAGATCCATGTTGCTCTGAATTCTCTGGTCAGTTTGACAGTTTTATTGGACCTGATGAGGGGATGTGTCTCTGTTTAGTGTTTGTGTGTGTGTTATTTGGTTCTTAGGGAGTGAGTGAGTATGATATGTGTAAGCGTGTGTATTGCTGTGGGTGTGTGTTATCATTTGGCTCATTAGGGAGTGAGTGAGTATGATGTGTGTAAGTGTGTATATTCGTGTGAGTGAGTGTATAAGTGTGAGGCCTCCACACCTCCGTAAGCATGCCTGTCTTGTGTGGGTGGAAATGTGGGTAGGTTTTGATTTGTTGAGTTATATATTGGTACTATCTATATATTGTTAAATTTATAGTTTAGCCCGGCTGGATATTTTGTTTTTAGACGTTGTATCCACATGGGACTCTAAAATCTTTCTAATGTTATCTGCTCTGAACTTTTCTATTCTCTCAATTATAGTGAATTTGGCATATATATATATATGAAATATAAAAAAGAAGACAAAATGTTGCACGTGGATTTTTCCTAATCTTAAATTTCACATATATACATTTGTGTATTTAGGCAGCAATCCTTATTTCATGCACATTTCATTGAATACGACAAACAAGGTGCTTTTATTTAGTTTTTTATACATTTTCTCATGCGATCTAATAATTTTTTTTTTATTTTCGGATGATAAATTATATAAAATCTGTCCACATGTTCTTTTTATCCGAGCGCAAAAACGTCTAAAAGTAATGGAAGCCTTATTAATAAAAACAAAACAAAAAAAAAACTTAATAATATTAACTTTGAACATGGACACAATATCTTGACCGTGTTCTGAAAAATAAAAACATTTTATAAAACATACATACAACAAAATATTTCTTATTTAACCGTTAAAATATTTAATCCTTGAAAATGGCTAAATGTATAGCCGAAAGCGCTCGGATAAAAAGAACATTTGGACAAAAACTATTAGATCGCATGAGAAATTGTATAAAAAAGCATCTTGTCTATCGTATTCAATGAAATGTGCATATATGTACATACATACACACACATACACACGCACAGTATATATATATATATATATATATATATATATATATATATATATGTGTGTGTGTGTGTGTGTGTGTGTGTGTGTGTGTGTGTGTGTGTGTGTGTATTCAATATCCACCGAGTTCACCTCCTAGGTGCAACAGTCTGTTTCATGCTTAAACGTAATTTTCAGGCCATCACTCAACATTCACATGCATACACATGCAGAGTCGTGTTATATATATATACACACATCGATAGATAGTGACACACAGACAGAAAGACAGAGAGAAAGTAAGTATTCGATAAAGGGACGACAATTTCCACCTATCTCTGATATTGAACACTTTAACTCATAAATATAGCATACTTTAAAACTATCTTCCTTATCACACACACACACACACACACACACACACACATATATGTATGCATGTCTGTATGGTAACATATAGTTTTAAGGTATGTTATATTTATGAGTTAAAGCGCTCAATCTCAGGGATAGAGCGTATGTAAATATAAAAGTGGACATTGTTGTCAACACTCAGAGGTGACAGTCTGTTTCATGCTAAACACAATCGTCAGACCATCGATAGCTTGACGGTATTGTTTAGCATGAAACATATTATCTCCTGGGTGTTGACTTCAATGTTCACTTTATATATATATATATATATATATATATATATGTGTGTGTGTGTGTGTGTGTGTGTGTGTGTGTGTGTGTGTGTGTGTGTGTGTGTGTGTGTGGTATTTCCGGATGAAATCCGGTACCAATAAATAACAAACGCCAAGAATGAATATAGGAAAATAATGTATTAACGTAATAATACAAACTGGTAATGCAGGTTAGTAGTTCCAGGAATACGTGTTAGTAGCAAAATATATATATATATATATATATATATATATATATATATATATATATATATATATATATATATATATATATATATATAGTCTTTTGGTATTGAAGTATCGCTTACTGAGTCCACGTGTTCGCTCACTGTGAATCTTGCTGGCTACGTTCGTTCTGTCTGTCCGTTACATTCACCCTCTGTTGTTCTCGTCTCTCGTAGCAGTAGTATATGTATATACTGGGTGAGTCCATTTGTGTAAAAAGGGGAGAACCCCTCAACAATATATATGAGAGAGAGAGAGAGAGAGAGAGAGAGAATATGATATAAATTCATATATAAATCAGACCAATGCATGGCATATGGAAAAAATATATTCTGTGTTAAGGATTTAATTGGACAATTGTTAAGAACAATTGGAATTATTTATGTTTAGAATGGGGGAGGGCCATATATAAACAGAAGAGTAGGCTATAATTATACACCGACAGAAAAACGCTGAAGATGTTCGAATGCTGAAATTTTAAATATTTCAGGGTTTAAAAAATTCAAAGCGTGAATTTGTATGCCTCATAAGTATTTGCTTGAGAATGGACACACTATTCTACTTTCGTTTCACCAGAAATGTCAACCTTTCATTTCTACAACGCATTGTTACACAGGTATAGAAAAATGAGTTTTGTATGTCAACAGAAAGCGATAAAGGCTGCGGTATTCAGAAAATAAAGAAAACAGTTCAAACACCAAAATCAGGATTCCATCCACAGAAGGTTTGTGTCTGATGGAATATGAAAAGCATTTACGAACAGTTAGAATATGGAAAGACTATTACTACATGTTTATTGTCAGCAATTTAATCGATCTGGTAAATGAAACATCACATCAAAAGTGTTTTGCTTTAGCAAACAGAGAAATTGTGATTTTCAGTAGAACAATGGATAAAAAAAACAAGAAAATAAAGAGAGGTTCTTCCACTTTCTCCATACTCAATGGATTTAACACTTACAGATGTTGCCTTACGCCCACATCACTTTGAAACACTAGTTCTCGTCAAAACATCGAAGTTAAGCAAAATTGAACATGTTTAGTATGTAACGGGTGACCGCTTGGGAACACCAGGTGCTGTAAGTTTGGATGAGAGGTGGGGTGTAATGAAGAATGGTTCGAAACTGGAGATCGGAGACCCGAGTTTGAATTGCAGTCACCTTTGTTATATTCACTTACTTGCGAATATCATGAAAATATCATTTTCTCCTCCCATCTATGGATTAATTAGAAGGATTTGCACCAGTAAATCATTATGTTCTTTAAAAAAATCTTAAAATCTAAAAATATATTTCAGCTTTAAATAATAAAAAAAAAGGTTGGTAAGACGTAAGAAAATCATTCAATCAACGTATAGAATTCTCTCTCTCTCTCTCTCTCTCTATATATATATATATATATATATATATATATATATATATATATATATGAAAATATACTTTTTTAGGTGTGCTATATTAATGGAATAAATTGCTATAGTGATCTATATAAAAGATAAAAGGTATGCAAATATAAAAGTGAACACTGAAAACAATACTAAGATGCGACAGACTGTTTCATGCTAGGCGCATACATCAGGCCATATAGATAGAGAGGGAGAGAGAAGAAGAAGTGTGAGACAAGAAGCGAGAGACAGGCATACAAACATGAATTTGCTTCATATTTTCTACTTATTTTTTTATCTCTAATTGAATTAGAGATAGTATATATACATATATATATATATATATATATATATATATATATATATATATATATATAAACTTTTCTCTCTGTTCCTTTTATCTATCTATCTATCTATCTATCTATCTCATCTATCTATCTATCTATCTCATCCTGTTCATAATCTATCTATGTGTTTATATATATATATATATATATATATATATATATATGAACTGTGTGTTCGTGCGTATGTGAATTTAGAGTGAGAGAGACATGTAAAGATATAGAGATATTTGTGTGTCACTATGCATACATATTTAATGGTACATTTCCAATAGATTTGTATTTAAAAGAGCAAGACATATTATACTGTCTGCGCTTTTACATATATCTATATGTATGTATGTATGTATGCATGCATGTATGTATATGTCTTGAGAGTGTACAAGAGCGAAAGTGTGGTCGAAATTCTGTCAATGAATGCAGGAAGACTTGAGAGATGACTTGTGCATATATTTTCTACATGATCTCATTCAGAAGATGAAAAAAGAGAAAAATATACCAAATCAAATTAGTCATAATAGGATATTTTCGCGCTATTTAAGAAGAAGGAGTTTGGCTCTCGTCCAATGTTAACAATGCCGTATGACATTAATGGCTGTCTAAGACTGAACAAGGTTCTTATTCTGAGGCTAACGCAGCAATTGGAATAACTTTGTTTTCGGTCATCTAACTTTGAACTCTAACTAGCCCCTGCTTTCTTATTTCGTATAAGGCGCATTATTTTATCCTATTTCTAAAACCGCCTTTTTTATTCGTAGGTTGCCCACGCATCTCCCCTCGTCTACGACTCAAAAATCCTTGTCAACTTTTCAGTTTCCTTGTTCGGCTCAATTTCAACTTCGTTCCTCTTAGCGGCTCTTGAAGTTTTATAAATGAGGGGCACTTGATGTAAGCAGACTACAAATTCGACAAGTACACGAATTCTGCCGTGTCGTCATAGGGGAATTTTCGTGGGTGGCCCTCCAGGGCATTACACGCGTTACCTTGCTACTACCCTCACGTATATGTCGCTGCGGACGATCGCCTCAGGCGACTCCCGAAACGTTTTTCTTCAAGACAGCCCAAGGCAAAGCATGTCCCTGCAAGCAAATTAACAGAATCAAACCCTAGAAAACTATTATCACTGTTATAGTTGCGAAATCATCTTGGCCCCTTTACTTGAACTGGTTTTGGTAGGGGGCATTCGATGAATACAATACATGCTCGATTGTCTGATTAAGTAAAGCATACCTGGGTTGAATAACGAGAGAGGTTAGAATAAAAATGAAAAAAAAAAATAAAATAAAATGACCGGTTTTGATAATCAGTTTAGATAGCAAGCTAGCTGGAGAAATATGAGGAGAATTAGATAGAAAGATGAAGGAAAGCGAGAAGGATATTGAGATAGATAATGAAAAACAGATAGTAACATACATGCACAAAGAAAAATCAATCTGCAGGGACTGAGATAGATAGATAGATAGATAGATAGATATAGAATAGAATTAGATAGATAGATAGATAGATAGATAGATAGATATAATGTCATTTAATCGCGATATAGATAAAGACACATATTGATATTGATATCTACTTACAGAATAGGATTTAAATTATATATATATATATATATATATATATATATATATATATATATATATATATATATATATATATATATATATATATATATATATATATGTGTGTGTGTGTGTGTGAACAGGCTAAGAGAGAGATTCATAGACAGATCGCTAGATAGATAAATAGTATAAACACACTGAAATTGGAATATAGGAAGAGCGTGAGATAGATAGATAGATAGATAGATAGATAGATAGATAGATATAGGTAGG
>CAHIKZ030003327.1:2167500-2185000 GCA_903632075.3 Acanthosepion pharaonis | reverse complement strand
AGGCTAAGCGCTCAAGGGTGTTATGTGGCATATTAACTGCTGACAAGTTGCTTTTCAGCTTGTCTTTATATCTTAGCCATGGGCGTCCTACATTCCTGTAGCCCTGATCTAACTGGCTGTACTTTAGGATCTTGGATATCCTGTCATCAGACATTCTCAAGACATGACCAGTCCACCGTAATTGAGACTGTTTGATAAAAACTCGCTTCCTCCAATATTACACCTGTTAAACAGGTCTACGGTAGATGTCCTTGAAGATTAACTCCATAGATTGCACGCAGACAGCTTTTATTGAAAACATCTAGCTGGCGTATATGTTACCTGTATGGAGTCCACGACTCTGAGCCATAGAAAAGGATGGCTAGCCCAGCAGCTCTGTAAACCCGAATTTTCGTATCCAGTCGAATACCCCGTTGATTCCACAAGCGATGGTGAAGTTTGCCGAAAGTACTGGTAGCCTTAGCAATCCAATGCATTGCCTTAATTAGGATAGTTCTCTATATATTTCTAAAGAAAGAAGTGGAGACAATATCTGAGGAATCTTTTGGCCAACACTTAGTCAGAAAAAACAGTTGCCAAAATTAGTTTTTGATATTAGATGGGAGAAAAATCTGGCACACGATTAAAATATAAAACTTTAACAATCAAAGTAGGTAAATCAATTCAATTTGTAAAGATAAAAAATAATGAAATTGAAAACAAAATTGAAAATGGCCCAGGAAATAGATTAGGACAGAGGAAAAAATAATATGAGATAACGATATATATATTTATATACCAAGAGCAATATTGGGAAGATATATGATAAAGAGGAAAAGTTTTCTTGTGACGCAATGGAAGAATACAATTCCTTATTTTTCCAAGATATTAAGCTACATCACGATAACAACAGTTGAAAGCTCGGTATCCACCGGAAATCAACCAACAAAAGCAACTTAATAATTTTTTTATTCTCGTCATAGCAACAACAACAACAAAAAAAATCCGTTATGATCATCGGAATCTACTTAAGAACACTCATTATCTGCAGCCCACAATATTTACTTGAAGAGCAGAAATACATTGAAATCACATTCAAGCTTCTTTATATTCAGTGCAAAACAAAAGTTCCATACAATATTTTAAAAGAGAAAAACGGTCCCTCCTGACCAACCCAATATATTAAAACCTATATTATCCTACCAACTCAATTACATATACAACCGAAAAGAAACTAAACTCAACATAAAATTTGTTACTACAAGATCCAAAACAATAAACGACTTAGTCAATACTATACAAAACAATAAGCTAAAACGTGAAAGAGGAGTTTACTCCATCACCTGTAATAATTGTCGCAAAAATACATAAGAGAAACCTCAAGGCATCTAAATAAATGACTATATGAACACAAAAGGAGTATTGTTTCAAAGCAATACGTTAAATGAATTTGTTGCCCACCGTGACGAGACTGACCTCAATTTTGGCATAAAAAATGCTCCCCTGATCAAAGGAGAGGAAAATTCACTATGACGAAAACGTCTTGAACGCAAGGTCATTCACAGTAAATTTGCGACCTGACTTTTACAACATTTCACCATTCTTAGAAGATCTTCTATTATCACAGTGTGGATTATCTACAAACCAAAGTGATAGAAAGAAAGAGAAAAAGACTCTAACTGAAATCGATCAGACTTAAAAAGAAAATAGATTTATAATTCCCAACATGCCTCGTTAGTGCGCATGTGCAGTCTCACCAACATAACATATTTAGTCCGATCAAATCCTAAAGATCGAAACGCATCACAAGAAAACTTTTTTCAATTTATCATACATTCCATATATATATATATATATATATATATATATATATGTGTGTGTGTGTGTGTGTGTGTGTGTGTGTGTGTGTGTATATATTTAGACAGTGACCTTTTTTCAAAAGTTTCGTGAATATGAAAGAAAAAGAAAATGGGATAAATTTTTTATTGAGTTTTTCTTGTGTTCTAAATTTTTTCCGATTCCTGGGCGTAAGGGAGTGTCAAAATTCTCCCAGTGTCTATTTCCCCAAGTACTTTCGGCCACTTCTTTAGTCAATTACACACACACACACACACACACACACACACACACACACACACACACATATATATATATATATATATATATATATATATATATATATATATATATGTTATTTTAAAGTATGCTATATGTGCAATAGTAACAATGCTCAATATCAGGGATAGGGTGTGTAAATAGAAGAGGAAACTAGCGTCTATAGTCTGTTTCAAGCTTGAACGCAGTCTACCTCAGGGCTGACCATTGCGTCCACCCAAGCGTGAAACTGGCTGTTGCAATTCGGTCTTGAGCACAGTGTCCTCACACACACACACATATATATATATATATATATATATATATATATATATATACAGAGAGAGAGAGAGAGAGAGAGAGATACACCTAATGAGCCAGACAAACCTACCTAGGTTTCACCTAAACGGATCGTCAGGGAAAGTCGGCTAAGGAGGCAAGGTGAAACGCATATTTATAAGCAATAGCTAAAAGTATAACATGTAACCAAAGAAAAAACCACAACACAAAACACCTGAGTGGGTGGTGGGGGATTTTAAATATTTATTCAACAAAAAAAGGGGAGGGGATATAAAATACGAACATTAAGGTGGAATGACAAAAAAAAAAAAAGGGAAAAAATCGTCTAATTTAGTAGCCAAGATTTTTTATGCCTACATACGTTAAGCGAATTTCAGTTTTGGAGTTTAATAGCTGATTAGGTTGATCATATAAAGCTATGCCTATTTTCTCCTCTGTACATAATTACAAATTTTTTTTTTTATATATATATATAATTAGGAGCACCAAGATTCACGATACCACGCTACACAGGTTTCGATTTTAATTGACTCCACCACCTTTATATACGAACACCGGAAGGTTTTTTGAGGGTGGGAGGACGGAAGAGGAAAAAGGCGAAAAAATTTAAAATTAAATGTTAAATTAATATTATATATTTGTGGATTTAGGTAGCAAATTCTCTTTTAGTCATGTCTGATTGAATAAATTATAGACATTATGTCTGCTAATTTTTAACGAAATCAGTTCATACTCACGAATAACCTTCTGTGTATTGATACTAAAAGACAGCTTTGTATAAATACTTGTAACCTTGAGCAACATATAGTTTTGTACTACTTGTACCCCTGAAGATGATCTTGGAAGAAGATCGAAAGTACTTGGGTAGTGAAAATAAAGTAATTTAAACAGCTATAGCACATTTCTCTCATATTTTTACACGAATTTTATACGTGACTATGAACGCATTTTGTTAAAAATTAGCAGACATAATTCAACTTTATTTAATCACACACACACACACACAGACACACACACACACACACACACATACATATATATATATATATATATATATATATATATTAGGAAAAAAATAATATATGGGAATAATCACTCTTAGCCTGATGAAAGTCGCAAGATCCGAAACTCGTGTACCAAAAAATATGGAAAATAAAGTATGATATATTTTTAAAAAATACACATTATAGCCGAAAACGTTTGCGGCTTCTCTGTTCTTTTAAAATATACACTTTTCTCTCGTTAGGACAAATATCACCTCTCTCTCTCTTAAAAAAAATATGATTCCTTCGCTACATAAAAGTTCTCACGTTTTAAAAACAAGAGCCCAAAACCTCAATATAATTATTGAAATTAAATTGAATTAAAGTATCAAGTCCTGTTTAATCCTCAAGCGAAAATTTAGGAAGGTTTCTAATTTTCGCTTGAGGATTAAATAGGGCTTGATACTTTAAAATTTCAATAATTATATTGAGGTTTTTGGCTCTTGTTTTTGAAACATGAGAATTCTTATGTAGCTAAGGATTCATATGTTTTAAAAAAATAATTATAATTTAAGCTCTACCTCTTATGGAGCAGTGTTTTTGTTTTTTTTTTTTTAAATAAAAACAAAAATACTAAAAAAACCCGGATTAATTACCTAAAGTGTTCTTTCCTATTTTTCTACATATCTGCACACACACACACGCACGCACACACACACACACACACACACACATATGCTCTCACTCGACTCTCCCGTCGATTTCGACGTATGAAGATCAAGCAGATCAGTTCCTAGAAAACCGACAGCCCGACAACAGCACATGAGATTCGATTATAGTGGTGAAGGTTTCGTGCAGGACCAGCCACACTTTTTGAAGGGACGAATACAGAGACCTGGTGCACCGAATGCCACAAGGCTCCCAAACGAGCCTCCACAGGTTTTAAATTCAGAGTTGCCCTTCTCCTAGACCAGTTGCCATCCAAGGCTATAGAACCCAGACTGTCCTGCTATTTTACCCATAGCTGGAGAGAAGAGGATTCACACCTCTCCCAAGGGTATTAGCACGTAAGTGAATGTAATGGATTCGACTCGAATACGAACTCGGCTCTCCGATTCCTCAATCCCAGCTACTATCCATTACTCCACCGTGCCTCCTCTAAACCTATATATATATATATATATATATATATATATATATATATATATATATATATATATATATATATATATATATATATATATATATATATATATATATATATATATATATATATATATATATATATATATATATATATATATATATATATATATATATATATATATATATATATATATGTGTATAATTAATTTCAAAGGTAGGACTGCCGTCCTCTATTAAAATATTGATTGACGCGATACGATATTCTCATGTGGAATTTATAAATATGTATAAAAACTCGTCTGCAGTTAATGTTTCATTGGTATGTATTTTGTCCTGATAAAACTGATTGGTGCCTTCTGTCAAAAGCTACAATTTCGATACTGAATTTTGCGGCAGACAAAAAAAAAATGAACTCTTTCATTTGGCCTTGTGTCACAATAAGTTCTTTAAATATCTTTACACAAAGTCTGAGAGATGAGAGCCAAAGAGATAGAAGGTCGAAAGATAAATCCAGATACCTCTCTGCAGATAATATATATATATATATATATATATATATATATATATATATATATATATATAGATAAAAACACGAGTATTTTAGTAGATTGAGGGAGATCCCAATGAGGATGAGGTAGATTACAAGTGATAGGGGCTCCTTGGAGTTGGTGTGCATTTTAGGTCACGTGTATCAATGTTTTTGTTGTTTTTTCCTTTTATCCGCGTCTCCGCCTTCACAACCAAAAGGACTCCCTGGAGAGTCAGTCAAATTGCGTGTGGAGTGGGTCACAAGCCACTGGCTTTCGTCAAACAGAAAAATAAAAAAAAAATAATTAAATAAAACAAAACCGCAAGAACCAGCAACCCCGGATATTTCCCGACCTTGAAAATAGATACGGGCACACTTTGACGTGTTTCGGAAATGACATCTTGAAATTTCTGTTTCCTCCTCTACAGTAGCCTCTCGACACATGATGGAGACTTGCAATCTTTTTATTGGTTGTTTGTATGTCTCGTAGAAAGCCAGTCTGTCACCTTTTTTTTCCTTTCTTTAACTACTTCTGCTTTGCCCTTCAACAAATCTCCAATATGTTTTTTTTTTTATCGGAAACCTTTTTTTTTCTGGTATAATTTGTTGTAATATGGAGTTTCCTTCTTATCGAATTGCGTTTATTTTTATTTAATCAATTGCTTTTTTATCTTCCAATGTTTCGTAAGACTTTTACCTTTTCTTCGAAATGTTTTTCCCCTCTTGTTACTTTAACACATTATTTATTTATTCTTTCTTTCTTTCTTTCTTTCTTTCTTTCTTTCTTTCTTTCTTTCTTTCTTTCTGTCTGTCTGTCTGTCTGTCTGCCTTTTTTTATTTATTTATTTAAAGTGTCAACCTTCCTTCCTTCTTTTTTTTTCAAGTATTAGTTTCTTTCTTTTTTTTCTATAGTTTTTTTTTATTTATTTAAAACGTGTCAACCTTCCTTCCTTCTTTCTTTAAAGTTTTTTCTTTCCTTTCTTTTGTTTCTTTTTCATTGTTTCTATCAGTAATTATCAACCTTCCTATTTTTCTATTTTTGTTACTTTAAAGACTTTCATTCATTCATTCATTTCTTCTTTCTTTCTTTCTTTCTTTCTTTCTTTCTTTCTTTCCATTCTCTCTTTTTCTGTCTGTCTCTCTCTCTCTCACCCTCTTCTCTATTTTGTACACTCTTTTCTTTATTTCTCCCTCTAGCTTTTTTTCGAAAGTTTTGGTTAAAACTAATACTTTAACTCTACAGCAGAGGCTGACGCCTGCTTTTGGAGAGATTATGTCAAAATATACTGGGTGTGGTTAAATTGTCGTCTAAATTATGCAGCAATGAAAATAACACTGGCATCTCATTTTAACAGATATATTTACCAAAATTACACAAAAATATCTTGAAATACAAAAGAGTAAATTCATTCAATAAAATCACCATTCTCTTGGACCACGTTCTCCAGACGACTTCTGAATCTCCTGCAACTCTTCTGGATGGTCTCCTTGTTTAGACTGATGAAGGCTTCCATAATCCTTGCCTTCAGTTCATCTTTGGTGGTCAAGGAGTTTTGTTGGTCTCTCGCTCAGCTGCAACCCGCACATAATAATCAGGGGGAGGGGGTTACAGTCTGGGCTATGTCTGGTGTGATCACAGAAATTGTCCGACAGCTATGACTGGGATCTCCTGCCTGTGTGACAGGGTGCATAGTCCTGTTGTCTAACATAAGGTCCTCCAGCAGCCACCCTCTTGACCCAGGGCAACACTACCTCCAAAAGGCACGATGTAGGCCTCCGTGTTGAGTCTGAGGCCTTGTGGGAAGATGAATGGAGGCATAATGTCGGCATCACTCGAAACATCATGATGTTGACTGGATATATCATCCAACTCTTTCTGAATCCTCTGCACTGTCCTCAGATTAACATCCAAACACTGTGAAATATTTGTGTTGGAGCGTTTCAAATTTCTGGTGGATTGTTTTGCGTCATGGTGCTCTTTTTACCACAGGCAGTTCGCAACTGACCCTACTGTAATTTGCAATCAACAAAGTCAAAAACAAAACTAGCATGCCCGCAATTAAGATTATAAAAAGGGCAACAATTTACCCATCGCACTTTGTATATATGAGCAACATGGCGAAATGAAATATAAATCTCATTAGGATCAGTTGTTCTACGTTGAATATTAACAAGAGAATTCGCTTGTATATGTAATTATCAAAACAATGAAGTTATCAATTAAATTTGTTCTCATTGTTGTCAGATTTAGTCCAAATGCATATAAAATCAGCTCGAGTATCCAAATTATCCAAATACAGTATGTCGTCGCAATGAGCATTGGAAGGTAACTTAATCTGGTAACCCTAATTAAGGGAATTTTAAATGAGGAGGGTGTCGATGTAACTGGATATCACATTTTCTACGACTTTTCATTATCTATCTATCTAACGAAGATATCGTTTTATAAAAAGGAAATAGCAAAAAGAAATAAAAGAAAAAAGATGACTTTTTTAGAGAAGCAGTTTTGATAATTTCAGCGCTCAATATTGAAGGGTAAAGCATTATCATTATTATTATTACTACTACTACTACTACTACTACTACGTCGCAGAATGTATCAAACATGACTTGATTTATGTAGGTTGCACCAGAGAAAAATTCAATAAAAGATTTAATGGCCACATGTATAATGTCCGACAAAACAATATAATATAATACTGGGCAGAGACACTTTGCATGTATTTTACATTCACAACACAAGCATTATTTATTCTCTGCTCGTCAATCCAATTTTATTTTCTCAAATCTCTTTTTGTGACATTCAGTTTTTCTCTTGATTCATTTTGTTTATGTTTTCAATTCCTATTTTAATTTTTTTTCTTTGATCTTTTTTCAACGTTTTTCTATGACCAACGTTGTGTTCCTTGTGTGCATTTGTGTATCCGTTGTGTATCCTCTGAGTATCGTGTGCCTCCTTTAAGATCTGGTTTTCTAGCCGCTCTTTATATATATATAAAATGAAGAGCGAAATATTCAAATCTCTAGATGTCCAGGTCTTGATAACTGATCTCAATTTTGACCTAGTTTTCACAGCTCAGTGTAGGAAAACAGGCTGGTCACATTCAATACTTTGAAAACTCGTGACATTTCGCCATCACGATGTACGTGTATTCTCTCTAAAGGCCCCGTGCATTGAGCGCATTTTGGGACTTAAACTCAAGCGAAACCTCAAGTGGAAGTCATACATGTGATTCATCGATGAAGATGCTGTAAAATGTTCGGTTTCCTATACCACATCAGTAAGTACAGGATTCCTTCGGCTATTTAGTCCTGGGTCTGACGATAAACTACATCCGACAGCAAGACCTCTGATCGGGAGATTGGAGGTTTTGAGGAGCGTAGAACCACCATTTAATTGCCGCTGACCCGGTGTTGTATCACCAGTTAGGGTTCCAACTATGGGCAAAAATGCCCCCTAAATGACCCTATGAAATTAGGAAAATACTTTTTATAGTAAAGATGTTAATAATATATTTTTCGTAAAGGATTTCATTGCCTAATAAAGAAGAGTGTGCTGGAGATTTCATATATATATATATATATATATATATATATATATATATATATATATATATATATATATATATATATAAAGTAGAGTAGGTAAATTGGTTAATAAAAGTGATATAATGGAATATGCATACATCTGAGTTCTCCCTCACTGGAATATAATTGGCTGGTGTCCGAGCATAAATACAGACGGACGTGTAGGTACGACAGAGTTTAAGTCTATGCCGAGGCCCATTGGACTACGTCATTGGCAATCCTGTTGGTCTACACCTATTACCTGCGACTACGACGAGTACCAGTCGATTACTGCTACCGTGTACTACTTGGTTATAGTAGCAAAACCCACTTAGCTACTTTGATCAAATATATCTCTTTCCGGGACATATAAAAAACTAAGTCAAACGAAAGGGTACAAATGAAATCAGTACGAAAACATTTATTAACATTAACCAGGCGACAAAAAGGAAACACGGAGATTGCGGTGTATATATATATATATATATATATATATATATATATATATATATATGTGTGTATATGTGTGTGTGTGTGTGTGAGTGTGAGAAGTGTGTATATAAATATAAATAAATATGTCTCTATATATATATAATTATTTATATATTATATGCGCGGTACTTATTAGAAAGCGCTCAATATCAGAGATAGAGCTAACATATTTGGTTGGATAGATGTGAGTTTGTGACCTGGGTTTCACGCTTTAGCGATCGTCAGACTGACGATCGCTAAAGCGTGAAACCCAGGTCACAAACTCACATCTATCCAACCAATATATATATATATATATATATATATATATATATATATATATATATATAGAGAGAGAGAGAGAGAGAGAGAGAGAGAGAGAGAGAGAGAGAGAGAGAGAGAGTTATAGGAGAAGATCTTGAATAACCAACGTGCTGCATTTGGTATTCCAAAGTTTAAGAAAGGAAATCTTTCATGTATCTATAATTTTCCTTGAAATCTCTTGGTGTTATATATATATATATATATATATATATATATATATATTTGCGTGTGTGTGTCTTAATCTATTTCAGTTCATTTGTTTGTTCCAGTCGATCTAATCTTTCTGGTTATCTTTAATTAATGGGGACATACTTGACCTTTTACTGCCATTGGATATGAAGTAGCTTCGAATTCACATGACCCGTCACTTTTAATCTGAAGGGCTATCATCATTCTCGTCTCTTCATCCACCTTACGACGGACACACTTCCGGTAATTGGGAGGGTGCATCTCAACACTTCATCTCTGGACTTCTTTAGCTACCACGCCCTAACTGGTCTCTTGTCTCGACCAACATTTATGCCTTTAATCAAGTGGTACTGTGGCTCGGATGGATTACACTTCAATTTACAAAGTTGATAAATCGAACTCTAATCGAACCGTATCACATACTCTATGGAACAATTTTGCGTGCTTGATGGTGTTACCTTTTTATTAGGTCGTCTTGATGATACACTGAAAGTCTACAGATACTTCAGAGTTCTGATTGGGAATTGGCCGGGAGATGTTTTCTGGAGGAGATTTACTAAGAAGCTGCCAGTGAATAAATTCTGGGTCTGTAGAATTGCCGGAAAAATTTGTGAAAAAATAAAAAATAAAAAAAATAATGGCACTATGCTGTTATTTTTAATAACTCAATAAACCTGCGAACAGGAAGTATAGAAAGTAGGATCAGTATTCATTCAAACGAAGTTTGTCTTGTACAAGTATACCTGGCGGTATCCATTCCTCAGCAGGTCAAAACACAGTTCATATCCTTTGCTTTGAAGGCTCGCCTTAGTCAAGGAGATATGCCTGCTGATGCTAGCCGGGTAAGTCTAGGTTATTGGCTTGGAAGCCCTCATCCCAGCGATGCCGTGTCATTATCTTCCGAGATATACTGCCAGATTTACTTAGGTCTTCCGGTATCTCACCACTGTTATATATTTCATTTATTATGTCCGTAATATTTTCAATACTGAAATAATAGTCTACCAACATCCCTATTACAATCCTGCTTCTTTGTTTTTGTTCAATTTGTCCAGTGCTGATTCCACTACAGGTTTTAATATTACTGCATCTTACTGGTTTTTCTTTTTCGATGCGGAAGAATTCTCTGATATATTCGTCCCATCGCTGAAGTATTTTCTATTTCTGATATCATCGTTCCGTCCTACTTATTATTTTTATCCCTATCTGCTTTGTCTGTAATGCTCATTCTTTATATTTCTGTACATATCGTGTTGAACCATTCCACTTTAGCCTACCTGTACTTGTTGCTGATTTCTTTGTGTAATCTCCTATATTCTGTGCCGTGCATTGGCATTGTTTTTTGTCTCCTTTTCATCAAGTCAAAAATTTCACCTGCCATCCATTCCTTTTTTTCTTTGGGACGGTCTCGTTTGTTGATGTTACTAAATTATCTCTTAATATTTCCGTCCTCATTTTCTACATTGGATCTGCTTTTAACATTGTCTGTATACTTTTCCTTCACACTTTCGATCATTCCTGTGCCTGTCTTATTGCAATTTCGGTATTGCATTGACCTGCTTTTCGTATTTACATTCTAAGTACATTCTAAGTTTACGCATAAGTTTAAAAATAAATATGTATATTTTATTTTTAAATTCAACTTTATGGTTATCAGTTATTGTGAATCCCTGTTCATATCTATCTTCTTTTTCTCTTTCCCTGTTTATATCTATCTATCTATCTATCTATCTATCTATCTGTATCTCTTTCTTTCTATCTACCTATATCTGTTAATTTATATCTATTTGCATTTCTTTCTTTCTCTTTCTTCTTGTTATGTTATCTTTTCTTTATCTCAGCTAATATTTAATTTATTTATTCGATGTTCTGCTCTGCCATTCCTTCAATCAATATTTCATGTAAGTACTAAATTCTCTTAGCCCTCTTTCCGCATTATATATCCTAAAAAATCTGCCTCTGATTTTACGTATAAGTGTCATTTCAATTTCTGTTTTCCTTAAAACTTCCTCGTTGGGCACACATTCTGACCATGGTATTCTCAGCATCTTTCTGTAGAAACACATGTCTTTCACTTTGTGTCGCTTCTTTATGTGTTAAGAAATTTTCAAGCATTCACTGCCATACCGGAGGACAGGTATGACATAGCAGTCCATTTGTATTTTTTTTTTGTTTCTTTCAATACTTAGCTTTTCTTCGGAAAGGTATCTTTCGCAATTTCTATGCGGCTTCGGATTTTTGCCCTGATCTGACTCTTCTAAAGGTTGAGGTTAGCAGGAAGAGTCAGGGATCCGACCATTTTATCAGCATCCTTAGTAAAAGGATCGTATGTAAAAGTTCCGTTTGAGATCGGGTACGTGGTTGAGGCCCAATAGTCTTTCGAGGTATGGTGCCATCTCGAAGAGACACCCGTTCATCCTGATTGGTCGTAATTCGGGATAAAATCGGCGATAATGGATTGTAACTAGCTTGGTCTTCGTGACCTTGAATATAACTAGCCGGTTTTTACTCCATTGGGTTGTTTGGGCAAGATCGGAAGAGAGATCAGTCGCCGATCTCTGACCATCCAGTGTTTTTCAGATATAAACCCGTATATAGTCGTATCATCAACATAGATGTTTACAAATTCTTAGACACATCATTTATGTAAATCAGAAAGAGGGTTAGTCCGAGGAGTGACTCCTGGGGGACGCTTACGTTGACCGCAGGGATGAATGAGGGATGAATGTTTGGCTTTTTCTGGTATATCATAGCTATGAAGAGGGATTTTATTTACTTTCTTCTTCCGGTATTTCGCCGCTATCGTATATTTGATTTTCTATTTTGAAATCGTTTATGGTTGACTGAATCTTATAACTGGTCCTGCTGCTTTGTTCTGTTCACCTTGGCCACTGTCAATATTACCTTAGATTTTGATATTACATGTCATTCCATGTTTTTTTTATTTATTTACTGTGTGTTTCTCTTCTCAGTTGCCAATGAAGAGTTGTCCGAAGCATTTGTTTCGTACATTGACCGAGCGTAACCACATTTTGAGGGAGAAATGTAAGCAGATAACGAGGTACAAAGTCGAGGTGATTTTACTAGGGCGCGTAGCTTAGTACAATAATTTTTCATTTTTTTAAAATTAATTTTTAGTATTTAACATATAAAATAGTCCCAATATTAAAACAATTTAATGATTAAAATAACAAATACTTATTTAATAAAAATGCTATATTGTTTTTTGCATTTCCTTTTTTAAAGATAATATATCCCATATACGTCAGAGTGTTGCAAAAAAATCAAATGTATATTAGAATGGATTTATTAATCCGGCAGATTTTCATAGTTTTGAACGTTATTTTTAGTTGATATTCGCATTTCAGTAGACGTTCCGTTTATTTATTAAACAGTATATTTATTTATATCCACCAAGCATCCTGAAATTCCGAGAAATCATATTAAAGAAAGATTGGCGCTCTTCGACAGGAATCGAACCTGCATCTTTCACACTAGAGAGTGTCACCGTTTCGCCCGGTGCGCCTATACAGCTTTGGCCACGCTCAAAGCTTCAGGCTGGCATGTGAATATAACTATACTGTTTATTATATAAATCGGGCAACTACTCAAATAAATGTTTCAACTAAAAATAACGTTTAAAGTGATACATACATAATTCACACACATATAAACACACACACATACACATAAAAATATATATGTGTGTGTCCGTGTGTGAGTAAATAATGTTACATGGATGGAGTATATCTGGAGAAGAGGCAAATTAACAGAAAGGACAATGTATATATATATATATATATACTAGCAGTAGATCCCGGCGTTGCCCGGGGATGTAACAGTAAGAGATAGATCAAGTATCGACCATCATAAAGACTGAAAAATAAAATTGACAAAGATTATTGTTTAAGGTTGACGTACACGCATGTCTTAATTAGTTTTTTTTGTTTTTTTTACGAATTGGTCAAACCCAAACTCAAACAAAAACATTGTTTACAATCGTTATGAGTCTATCGATTGATGAATAGAATTTTATTATAAACAATTGTCTTGTAAATGGAATTTTTAAAGCATTCTGAATGTATAAATAAAGAAAAAAGTGTGCAAGACAATGAGAAACACGACCTGCCAAAAAAAAAAGTGAAGTTTTGTTGAAATCAGTTGAAAAATGTAGGTAGCCATTCTCTGTAATCTTTTACAATTTATGATTTTTACTTATTGAATGCAGTAAAAAAAATTGAATATATTTTCCACTCGTTGTTTCTAATACAAAAAATATTAACTTTATTTGGGTTTATTAATTTATTACAAGTACTGTGTTTTTTCCTTAATAATTATCATCTTCGAAATATTGTTGTTTTTTGTCTATCAGATTTCTTACGTCGGCATTTTTAAATTATTTCTTAATACTTTCTTTTAAATATTGAATTAATTTTAAATAGAACCAACGCCTTATTGATCTGCCTTGTAACAAATTGCAAAGGGAATTGTAAAAACGGCCCTAAAGTACGTGGAATTATCTTTCCCTAAAGATAAAGAATTATCCGATTTTTCGATTCGTACAATCAGTAGAGATCGTTAGATTATTGTTCAGGTTGACGGACACGCATGTCTTAGTTTTTTTGTTTTTTTTTACGAATTGGTCAAACTCAAACAAAAACATTGTTTTCAATCGTTATGATGAGTCCCCGATTGAATAGAATTAGAATTTTATTATAAACAATTGTCTTGTAAATGGAATTTTTAAAGCATTCTGAATGTATAAATAAAGAAAAAAGTGTGCAAGACAATAAGAAATACTAACTGCCAAAAAAAAAAGTGGATGTTTGTTTTATCGGCTGAAAAATGTAAGGAACACACACACACACACACACACACACACACACACACACACACACACACACACACACACACACACACACACACACACAAAAACAACCTGGGTTTTTAACCTAAGTCACTCCACGGAATCCTTAAAACATAGAGCATAGTCTGATGAAAAAAGACGCCAAAGTTTATGAAAACAAAATTTTATCGTCAAAATGCTTATGTTTTTATGAAGAGGATAGGCTAAATTTTTTTTTAATTATTTAAAAAAAAATTTCCATCTTTTTAGAATATTCTAAATTTTGATTTAAAAAACCTTGTTTCTCTTTGTCGCAACAAGGGGTTACTACCCCTTGTTGCGACAAAGAGAATAACATAATTTTTAGCGCATTTATTTTTTGTATTTACACACATTAATTTGGAAAATCTTGCAAAAATAAAAATAATTGTCAGATGTTAATGAAACTTTCAGAAACTATTCACAGATGATCGAAATTATTATATATATATATATACTTTTTATTAAAGTCATGGCAGAAATATTTTTTTTATATTTATTAACACCCCCATAACTAATTTTATGAAAAGCTCTAGAAATTTGAGACCATCGGTTTTAGTGATTACAATAGTTAAAAGCACAAGGCTTTGAAGAATGCAAATCATGTTTTTTTTTTTTTTTTTTTTTTTTGGCAACGTACCTGAAAATCAGCTGTGAATTGTAACATACAAAAACTCAATAAAACAAATATATTATTTAGTTTCAAATGCTTTTATTTGTTTTAATTTGTTTTTTTATGAATATGGACAATATTTTCTGAAAGCAAAAATTTTTTTTCAATGAAAATTGAATTTTAATACAATTATTTCTTATTTCTTTAATTTTAAAAAAGATTTTTAGAAAATGTTTAAATTGAATTAAAAAAAAATATTTTAACATTAGTTAAAAGCAACATCAACCTTTCAAAATGTCCGTGTGAGATTGTCATTGTCTAGCGCTTTGAAAATTGTATAATTTGGACCAATCAGATTAGCCATGGTAATTAAGAAATGTAATTTTTGTGTTTATAGTCGGACAGTAATTATCAAGTACGGAAGACCAACCAGAATACAATTTAGTTGCATTATTTGAGTTCAGCATTGTTCTCCGCTGTTAAGCCCTTTACTTTTGCGAAACACGTATGGAGAAGTTAATTTGAGTTTTCAATTTCAACTGAGAAGGGTACCTACAATTAACAGTATCATCTTATGAAATTTAACTACTGCTAAACTTTAATTTATATGATCTTATTTTTATATTAATCTCAGTTATGACATTTTTCCATAAATGAAATATCAAAATTAATAATAAAATGAATGGAAATACAAATAACACAGTAAAATGTAATAAATGTACATAAAATTATAGTATTTTATGTACACTTCTGATAAACCTTCATAAGAAAGGTACCTAAATTAATTAGATACCTTTTCTTATGAAATTTAATCTCACTATTAACAGTCTTATTTTTTAATTTCTTTATATTTTCCATAAAGCATCGTAAACGTAAAAATGAAAGCTAAGTACAAAATAAAAAAAAAAAAAAATTAGAGCGCTGAAAGTTTTCCTTAAAAGTAACAAGGTAAATAATTTGTTCACTTAAGTAATTTCACTTCCTTCCATCCGTAGAAAGAATTCTCCTCCCGGAAGTTATCTAAACGTCATGAATGTGCCTTTCGTCAATCGTCAAGCGACGCGAAAGGTTATGACCTGCTTTGTTTTATTTTCAAATTACATTTTTTCGGCGCAGAAGCTAAGTTAAGCTTGGTTCAAAATATTTTAAATAAACAGTATAATAACTGTTTTTATTAAAATCAGTTTTGAAAAAATGATAATTGACTTTTAAAAGAATATCAAAGTAAGATTTTAATCTTTTTTTATCAAATCGCAAAAAATGATTGAAAATGATTATCTGCCCTTTTTTGACCAAAAAAAACAATATTTTTAACAAAAATTTCAGACGTGCTAAGAACGATTAAAAAATGTAAAAAAATACCCCCAAAATACTTTGATCTTTCCTCTTTAATAATAATATGAACATTAGACAATAAATTTTTGTTTTCGTCAAGTTCGGCTTTTTTTTCATCATGCTATGCTCATTTGTTTACATTTTCGTGGGTGAGTTGTCCCCCTTTCATTCTCACGATGTCTCTTAATCGTGTTTTCAAATTGATTTTCTTAAAAAACAAATGTGTTTTTCCCATTTTCGGTGCCGTTAGAACCACCACAAGGTAATTTTATGTAGTCCTGTGAAGTTTTGTTGAAATCGGCTAAAAAATGTAGGAAATTCGATTCAATATATAAACGTTACACACACACACACACACACTCACACACACACACACACACACAATCTGCGTTTTATAATAAGTAATATATATATATATATATATATATATATATATATATATAATTACGACAAAATTCAAAGAAAAACCTTACATTTGAATTTTCCAGCTATAAACTAAAATTTATGTCGTAGTTGCTTTACACTGTATCTTCAGACTGGTTGAAATGCACAAAACACAGGAAATAAATTGATTTTTAAAAGAAAGACACACAAGAAAGAAGATTTTATTGTTTGACCTTGAAGGCAGGGTCGAACCTCACCATGTTGGATTTATCAGCAATGTCATCTTGAGGTGATCAGGTTGGTGAGGCAATTCCAGCTACGGCATCGTTACAGAGCGCATAGAAAACAATGTCTTGTGAGGGAAAATTGGTATATAGGTTTGCGATTCGTCGATGGTTGTGATGGCACCAAGTCACAAATCATCGTCACAGTATTAACCTTGTTCAAACAGTTGATCATATAAGATGATAGAGGCTTTCTCACAGAAACTGTAACTAAGTTCCGCTCAACACAGTTGAATCGTGAACCACAAGTAGGGGCTCTGTAAATGTTGAACCACAAGTGGGAGCCATGTGGATGTTGAACCACAAGTGGGAGCCATGTGGATGTTGAACCACAAGTGGGGGTTCTGTTGATGTTGAACCACAAGTGGGAGGCCATGTGGATGTTGAACAACAAGAGGGGGCTCTGTGAATGTTGAA